>JAQZBX010018320.1:0-34735 GCA_029593785.1 Cabassous unicinctus | reverse complement strand
TGGACACACATCTCCCTAGTGCTGGATTAGCAAAGCATCAGGAAAAAAACACCTTCTGGGTCATGTTGAAATTCACGGTAATAAATGTGAACGTGCTTTGAAAATCATAATGCTGTGTGCAGACGTGAGAGGCTGGGCGTGCATGGAGGGGGCGGGAGGGGCCTGGAACTGAGAGGCAGAACCAAGTTCTAGCCTTTCTGTGCCACTTACTAATTTGGAGGCCCACTTAACTTCTCCTCTGTTAAATGGGAATGTTAATCCACGCTTTGCTTTCCTTTCAGGTATGTTTGTGAGGGACAATGAGAAAATGTATTTGGAAGTATTTGGGGGTGGAGAAGCAAGATTGCACCCAAGGCCTTGAGCCCAGAGCTCAGCCTCTTCCCACGCGGTCTCGAGTGGTATTCTAGGAAGAAATAAAAACAACGGTAATGCAGATTATGAACAGTGATCGCCCTTGGTCTTTAAAATGCCTCCACCCTCCTGGCTGTCCTGAGCCCACAGGGCTGCTTCTGTGTGAATTAGAGGTGCCCCTCTGGGCGGATGCAGCCCTTGACTGGGGCTGCAGCCTGGTGAGTAGAGCAAGGTCTCTACTCAGCCCCACTCGCCACTCACACCCTCGGCTGGGCTCTGCCGGGCGCACAACCTGCCCCAGACCACATTGGCAGTTTTGAGTTGTTTTTCTGCAGCAGTGTGGCTGTGTGCTCAGCACACAGGGGTGTGTAGTGCTCAACTCTCATGGCCTCCTGGTGGGCCTCTCATAGAGGTTTCTCATAGTGAAATCTGCAGGCCAGAATGCAGACGTCAGCCAGGAAAGACAGGAACCACCCTGCCCGGGAGACACAGGCAGCACCACCCCTCTCCTCCTTTCCTTGGGGAGAAGTGGGAGAGGAGCATGGCCCAGGAGCAAAGGGAAGAAAGAGGAGCAGCCAGCACATGGTCGGGATGTAAGTTGGGCCAGGTCTCAGGCTACGGGGGAAAGGAAGGTACTGGCAAACTTGCCTTTAGAGAAGGGACATAGGGAGAAGGGAGTTTCCAGATAGTCCCAGTGTCTTCTCCATTGCTGGCACAAGCCTCCCATGTGGCAGCCCGGAATGCCATTACCCCAGCTGGGAAGAAGAGCCGAGCCGCCTCGGTGGGAAGAGAGGGGCCAGCACCCTAGCCCAGCTGCCTCCCTTGCCTTTCCTGACCCCATTCATCACACACTCCTTTGTTCTGGGTCTGGGCCAATGACAGAGCTGGTTTTTGGGCATCTTGCCTTGGTGAAGACATGGTCCAAGTTTTGTGGTACACATGAGCTCCAACCACGGCAAGGGACTGATGGAACCAATCGACTTCTGGCAAAACTCCTGTAGCACCTGCCAGGAGAAGGTGATCAGCCCAAACACCACTCTGTGTGTGTTTCTAGGTCAGATGAGTTTCTGGGTCAGGGGATCAGGATGTTAATAAGAGCACAGACATGGGAATCGGGTGACCTGGATTCAACTTCTGACTCGGCTACTCACCCACCCAGTACGTGACTTGAGTGAACTAGCTAAGCTCTCTGAGCCTATTTCCTTATCTGCAAAATAGGTTCATTGGCTCATTGTGTATTAAAGCTGTGACTTGAAGTCAAAAGCACAGTGAGGTGGGATGGCATGGTTAAGGACATGGTAGTAGGAGTGAAAAATCCCTGCATTTGGGTTCCAGCTCCACTGCTCACTAGTGCCGGGACCTTGGACAGGTACTGGAACTCTTCTGAGCCTCCTTCTCTTCACTGGCAAAATGCACATAACAATAATTCTATTGGGCCTGAGGTGTAACTGAGATAATGCACATGAAGCAGGTAGCACAGTGCCTGGTGTATCAGCAGTGCTAGACTGATAGTATCTGTCCTCGTTATCACATTCAAATGTTAATGACTCTACTAATACCAGAGATGAGAATCAAACAGTGATGGAGGGCTATGACATATAGATATGCCATAGTCCCAGGCCATCTGTCTACCCTCCAAGAAGACACAGTGCAACAAGAAATGCTGGAAAGCCACCAATGAGACGGAACATGATGGCCTCTTGTGGGCCTGTGACCTTGAGTCCTACAGTCTGGAGCAGCCTCACCAGGGCGAGGGGATGTGTGGATAGCTCCACTGTCTCAAGGTGAAGTTTGTGCTTTAGCAAATCAGGGTCTTGGGGGTGGGCATCTACCATTGGACACTTGCTGGGCTCCCACTGTGCGCTCCTCTCATTCCCAAGCCTGCTCCCCTGGAAGTTTCCTCCTTCCCCCTCTTCTGCTTGACTCAGCTGAAGCTAAGCCCTGCCCTTAACCAGAAACTCAGAGCTGATGAAAACAAGGCTTTTCTCTCTTTACCTACTTCCTGTGAACTGGCTACATTGTTCCCAGAATTACAAGGTCACCAGGAGGCTTTGCTAGCTCAGATTTTTTTTTTTTTTTTTCCGTTTTTGCTTCTCTGGAGACAAAAAAGGCCACCTGGGGTTTAGCCTTGTATGTAAAGTGTGAGTTGGTGGCATTTCTTTGGAACCTTTTTTTTGGTATTTCATTGGAGAGACTGAGTGAAGGGACAGAACAGAATGACAAAATGAGGCTCATAGTGTGATGTGCAGTTTTCAGAAAGTGATGCCTTCTTTTTTGCAGAAGGCAACGGAAAACACATTCTCTGAGCCACCAGCAACAGGCCATGTCAGCTGGTAACAATAACGTGGTGGTTTTGTTGTCCTATCCTAGTTTCCTTCTTCAGGCTGTTATGGAATTACTAAATGATCTGAGACTTCCCGGAGCCTTCACCCCTCCTTAGCCTTCCACCAAATGAGAACCATCTTGCCCTACCTGTGCCCTCCACCCCTGTTTCCAGTCCTCTGCCCCCTGGAGAACAGCTGGGGGAGGAGCAAGCACTGCTCTGCGCTTTGCTCTGGAAGCAGGACCTTTCTCTGTGGAGGCAAAGCCCTTTAGGAAGCTGTTGTTTCTGTCTGTCTTTCCTATTTACAAAGTGTACCGAACAGAGACGGCTGCCACCTGAGAACCTGGTACAGGGACTGCTCTGGTGATGTCGGCTGTTTGTCCTCAGGCACGTTATCTCTAAAGTGAGGGTGTTGAACCTGATGACCTCTTTCATTTCTTCTGGATCAATTTTTAAATTACTTTCTAAGTCTCTCCAGAACTATCCGGGAGAATTTTCTATGATGATGGAAGTGTTCACTAAAGCTCCACCATCCAGTAACGGTAGCTACCCACCATATACAGCCATTGGGTACTTGAAATGTGCTCAGTGCAACCAAGTAACAAGATTTTTTTTGTTTTTTATTTTAATTAATTAACACTTAAACTTAAGTGGCTGTAAGTGTCTAGTGGCTACCATATTGGATGACAATATGACAATAGATAACTGGATTCTGTCCCTTTAAAAGTGGATGTTCTGTTGATTCTATCTGAAAGTTGCATCACAAATCCACCCACTTCCCTTCAATTCCAAGTACCACCCTAAGATGAGCCACCAGCATCCTTTGCCAAGAAAACAATAATAGCCTCCGTCTTGGTTTCCCTTCTTCAGAGTCATCTTAAAACATAAAATTGACCAAGTTGCTCCTCTTCTCAAGCCCATGAACAATTTCTCCATTGCAGTAAGATTGAACACCGCTCATGAGGCTGCCAGCACCTGTGCACCCTCATCTCTGTTCCCCACAGGCCCTGCCCTGCTCCCGCGCCCCCACCCCTTGCACCCACACACTTTAGGTTCCTAGAAGCCTTCAAGCCCTCTTCCAGTTCAGGCCTTCGCACAGACATTTCCTTTGTTCTACATCTGTGTCATCCAGTATGGTGGCCATTGATCACACGTGGCTTTTTAAATATACATTTAAATTAATCAAATAAAAATAAAAATTCAGTTCCTCAAACTGGTCACATTTCAAGCGCTCAGTAGCCATATGTGCCTACATTGGAAACATGGATAGAGTTTTTCCATTATCACAGGAAGTTGTTTGGGGCAGCACCATTCTAGAGCATTCTCCCCCTCACCAATGCCTGGGCTAACTCTTAGGCATCCTTCAAGTCTCAGCTTAAACATCCCACCCCTACAAGGGCCTTTTCTGAAGCTCCAGTCTAGATGCTCGGCTTTCTCTCTCATAGAGCTTGAAATTTTCCTTTTCAGTTCTTAAAACTATTTGGAAAGTTCTCGTTATATGTATGGCTGTTTCAATTTCTATTAAACTCTAGGGAAGTTTCTATTAAACTCTAGGGAAGAGGGAAGGACAATGTCTTTTTTTGTTTACCAGTCAATCCCTAGCTGCTACCTCTGTACCTGGCACTTAGTTGAAGCTCAATAAATGTTGAGTGAGTGAATGAAATAATGACAAATGTATAGAGTTTAGAGTGCTTTCACATCAATTACTCACCTTAAGAAGCACAAGGTAAAGAACAAGAGGTTTGTAACCTTATGATTCTGGAAGGAAATCCTGACTTCCATGCTGATTTCAGCCTGGTGACTATGGGCCAGCTGGTTGACTTTTCAGAGTCTCCATCTCCTCATATGTAAAAAGAGAAGCTATTGCCTATCTAGGGCATTTCTGTGAGGAGTAAAGGAGACAACATATGGGTAAAGCCCTTGGCACATACCAGTGCCACGTATGTGTGCATTTCCTTTCCTTTATCACCTTCCTTGTGTCCTTCCATCTCTCCCCATGGCCCCCTTCCTTTCACCCTGCATCTGTGGCCCTCACCTCTGAGTGACTCATCCTTCAGCCCCATCCACCCTCTAAAAGGTCTTCAGCTCCCTCTCAGCTGTCACAACTCAAGGAGTGAACAAAATATTTCTCCACTATAGAAAGCCCACCTTGTTTGAACTTCTTCACTGACCTCCTTGCCTCTGGCTGCATCAACCAGCCTGACCAGCTATGACCGCATGCAAACTCCTATCCGCATTCCTGCTGAGGGTCTGATGCATCCTGTTTAACATGTGAGAAAAAACAACCCTTGTTTTGCTCATCTCTGTTGTTCATAAAACAACTTGGGAACAAGCCAAATGTCAACATTGGGGGAGTCACTAAGTAAACTCTGGTGCCATCCATACAATAGAATACTTTGTATTCATTTAAAATAACATTGAGGAAGAATATTAATAGACATGGAAAGCTGGGCGGATATATCACTAAGTTTTAAAGGCATCTCACACAACACAAAAGTGATAACGATGTTCTCGCAGGGTGCCGGGATGACGGGTGTTCTTCTGATTTGCCAGTACTTTGTGCAATGAACATGTAATATTAAATAAAAATTATTTATTGACGTTCCCCAGCTTTACACTGTTATATCTTGGGGAACAAAACATACACAGAAAGTATAGGATTGCTCTGACAGCAATTTCACTTGCAGAACTGAGGTGCAACACTGCACTCCCCATAGCTCTTAAGTCAGGGGTCCATGGCTTCCTTGCTCTTGTTGAGAACGTCTGCCTCTATCCAAGTGCTTTCATACATATCTCATGGTTTGGAGTAAAATTGGCTGGAAGGCAGGCAGGTCTCACTGCTCCTTGGACATGGTTTCCTGCCTGCATGGCTTGGTTATTTCCATTTCTTCTGCCTGAAGAACCCTCTGTGACAGACAGGATAATGGCCCCAAATATGTCCACAGCCTAATCCCTGGGACCTGTGAATATGTTGCCTTACATGGCAAAAGGGACTTTGCAAGCATAATTATGATTTTGGACATGAAAATAGATGGGCCTGGTCTAATCACATGAGCCCTTAAGAGCAGAGAACTTTCTCTGGCTGGAGTAAGAGAGATGTGGCAGAAGGAGAAGTCAGAGAGATGCGAAGCCTGAGAAGGACCTGATGCCTCGTTGCTGGAGGGGACCACATGGAAAGCATGAGAAAGAATGAGGGCAGCCTCTGGGAGCAAAGACCAGACCCCAGTTGACAGCCACCAAGAAAACAGGGACCTCAGTCCTACAACCACAAGGAACTGAAGCCAACAACAACTTGAGTGAGATTGGAAGCAGATTCATCTCCCAGAGCCTTTAGAAATGAGCACATTCCTGGTGACCACCTTGATGTTGGCCTTGTGCAACCCAGCCACATTGTACCCACACTTCTAACTTACAGAACGATGAGATGGTACGTGGGTGTAGTTTTAAGTCTCCATGTTTGTGGTAATTGATATGGCAGTAACAGAAAACTATGACACTGTCCTTCAGCATCAGTACAAATGAAACCTTCCATGAAAACTGCTCTGATTCCTCCATCTATAGGTGAGTGTTCTTTCCTCTGAATTTTCAAAGCACTCTGCCCCTAAGTTTTCTCAGCCAGTACATGGCAAACCTGACACCAGGGTTATTTGTGTATATTTGTGTTATATTTCTCCCACTAGACTATTGGCTACTCTGGACAGTGTCTGAGGTTGGTTCATCTTTAATTCTCCTTCAGGACATAGCACATTGCCTCATATGTGGTCAGAGTCAAATTTCTTTGAAGGATGGCTCCAGACCTGTATGGATGGCTATTTTTTAATGAAATGAATGTCTTTGGCAATTAGAAATCAAAAGATGGATGCTAGAGATATTTACAATTACAGAAAGGAATATCCTATTGGTAATGAAAACTGGCAGCATAAGTGACTACCATTAGAGAAACTAGAAGGTACAAAAGTAGGTTATACTGATTTTTTGATGCCTGGAGTCTGACAGAGCTCATGTAGTTGGCTTTGAGATGTAAATTAATACACAAAATAAATAGAATTACAAGTTGGGAGCTAAAATGTTTTAGAACATAACCTCTTAAAAGATCAACTCTGGCAACATGAAGGTTTAAGCAACTGAATGCTCCCTTCCTGCTTCAAATGGGTAGAAATGTTGGATACAATATGACTTAATGTTTTAACACCCTGCTGAGCTCAAAAGATGGAAAAGGAAACCCCAAGTGCTAGTGAAAAAGAGGGGACTCAAGTCAGTAAGAAGAAGAGTTGAAGCTGTTGGTGCAGCTCCCAAGGGGGTCTTGAACCAGGACACAGGTTCTCATGGCTTGGGGTATGGGATTTAATACCCACAAGTGAATATGAGATGTCCCAGAGTAGAGAACTAAAACATAAACCCCTATATAAAATTAAGGAAAAGCAAAATCTTTATCCATTGGCCCATGGAAGCAGCAAGGAAGCATTTAATCTATTCAGAGTTCATGAGCGGGAAGGGAAAAATGTTTATATGAAAAAAATCAAACCTCCAGGCCTACTCTATGGGCAGGTATAGGATCTATATTTTCACAACACACATGATAGAAACTAACCTATAAACTGATGAAAGGGTAGTAAAGACCTTAGGGCTCCCAGAGGAAATAAATGTCTGCTCTATAGGGATAGTTTCCCAACCCAGGGAGCACAAGTTTCCCACATAAAATATAATGTCCATTGAAGATGAGATTATGATAAAAAATTATAAATCATGTGAAGAAATAATCCACTTTGAAGGAGAGAATGAGCACTATGAGAACCTATAATAATCTGTAAAATGTATAAAGTAATTGTTTAAAATAAAAATGATGGTAATGATGGATAGCACTTTTTTAAAGTTCTTACTGTATGTCTGAGACTATTATAATAACTTTACTTGGATTAAAGAGATTAAAGAAAGAACAGAACACAATAAAAGAATGGAATTAATGGGAAAAAATACAGCATTACTCCCCAAACATATCAGGTGCTACCAAAGTCCCACCTCCTTGCGGTTGGCAGCACCATATGACTAGTTCTGGATAGTAGGCTGTGGGAGAAAGTGATGGGTGTTAATTCCAGGCTGGAGCATAGAATGGCAGGTATGACATCCTTGTAGCAGTTTGGCAGCTTGATGAAGTTATGAATTCCAAAAATAGATATTGGATTATGCTTGTAAACTGATCTGTTCATCTGGGCATGATTAAGTTATAATTGGGGCTTTGACTGGGCCACGTCAGTAGGGTGTTGAGCCCCACCCCTTGGTGGGTGGGTAATCGAAGATAAAAGACGTGGCAAAGGACAGAGGGAGCAGTTTTGAGTAGGAGTTGTGATGCAGAGTCTTGAGCTGGAGCCCTGGGGAGTAGCGCACAGAGGAGCTTGGTTGTGAGGAAAGAGAGGCGGCCCTGGGAAGAGAAGCAAGCCATTTGCCTGATAGTCTACAGCTGGCCCTGTGGCACAAAGCAAGCCTGAGCCCAGAGAGAGGCAAGACCCGGGAAGAGAGGAACCCAGGAAGCCTGACCCCTGGCAAACGTCGGCAGCCATCTTGCTCCAACACATGGCAACAGACTTTGGTGAGGGAAGAAACTTATGCTTTATGGCCTGGTAACTGTAAGCTTCTACCCCAAATAAATACCCTTTATAAAGACCAACAGATTTCTAGTATTTTACATCAGCACCCCTTTGGCTGACTAATACATCCTTCAGCTGCCTTTCTCCCTGTTGCAGCTCCCAAATTACAGACTTCCTATTATGGTTGGTGCAACTACTAGACAATGGATCCTCTGTTATCCTTGATCTCTGAGTGACTGTGTAGATGGGCCCCCATCATACATTGGATTCCTGGGAGTGAGAAATAAACTACTGATGTATTAAGCAATGGATATTTGGGGTTATTTGTTTCTGTAGCATAACCTAGTTTGTTTTAATTTGTGTGAATTGGAACAGAATAAAAAAGAATGTATGAATAAAAGTATAGCCACTGAGAATAAAAACTCAATTTACAGGTGAATAGACAAGAGTTGAAGGGATCATTAATGAACTGAAATCTTGATAAAGGAAATTACCCAGAAAGCAGCACAGAGATAAAGACGTTAGAAATGCCAAAGAGAGGTTAAGAAACGTGGAGGATAGAATGAGAAAGTCTAATATAAATCAAATTAAAAGTTTAAGAAGGAAAGCAGATGCTATTGAGAGAAATAAGGGTTTAGAATTTTCCAGAACTGAAGATAAGTCCTCAGATTGAAGAAGCAGAGTAAATCCCACTCATGATAAGTGAAAAGTCAATTCATACCTAGATGATGGATTGCCTTAAAATAGAATACCTTAACAAACAAAAAGCAGGCAGGGAGAAAAGAGACATTACCTATAAGAAAAGGCAATTAGACTAACATCAGAAAATATATTCTAAGGGCTAAGGGAAAAGAGCTTCCCACCTAGAGTTAAAAATCCAGCTACATCATCATTTTGGTAAAACCAAATATTCAACTGTTCAATAATATCAACAACAATGACTAAAGGGAGCATTAAAGCAAGATGAAACCAAAAACATGGATGACAACATGGAAGAAGAGAGGTGAAGATTAGAGTTAATACATTCTAAGGTTCCTATACTGTTTGATGACAGCAAAGAAACATTAATTAAAAGCAGACTTTGCTAAATCAAGTGTGCATGCTAAAAAGTTAAGGATTACCTCTAAAAGAATAGAAATAGAATGTATAACTGCCAAACCAGTAAAGGGAACAGGGGAAAACCAGAAATAAGCTTGATTAAGTCATGAAAGACAATGAGAAAAAGAGAAATAAAGAGTATCATCAGTAGAGAAATGCAAGAGATGATAGAAATAAGTCACAAATGTATCAGTATCATAATTAATATAGACGTTATTTTGCCAGTTAAAAGAAAAAGATCCTCTTATGTGATATTTGTAGGAGACCTAACTAAAACATGACACAAACAATTGAAATTAAAGGAACAGAGGAGATATACCCAGAAATCCCACTTTTGAGGGAAATGCTCACACATTGCACAAGGAGACATGTCCAAGGATATTTACCACAGGGTTGTTCAGAATAATGAAAGATTAGAAACAGCATAAACATTCCATTAGTATGGGGATAGAAAAAATAAATTTTAACATAAACAAATAAAAATCACTATATAACAGATAAATGAAAGAACTTGATCAAATGAGCCAAGATGGATGATTATTAAAAACATAATGTTGAATGGAAAAACAAGCTGCAAAAGGATGCATCCCACAAAGGAATTTTTTGAAAGGAAACTTTTTATTGAAGGATCATATACATTCATAAAAGTGCACAAATCATAATGAGAGTTAAATGAATTGTCACAAAGTGACACATCCTTGTACCCACCACCAGATCAAGAAACTGAACACTAACCTCACCCATTCTCCCCCAGGTCACCACGCCCCTCCAAAGGGAAGCACCATCGAAACTACTAGTCCTCTACCTTGGTTCTGCCTGTTCTTAAAATCTCTCTCTACATATATAGGATTGTACAGTGTGTTCTCTTTCTGCTTCTGGCTTCTTTAATTCAATAGTATGTTTGTGAGTTGTATCCTTGTTGTAGGGTAGCAATAGTTGGTCCATTCTCTTTGCTGCACTAGTATTCCATCGTGTGGCTACAATTAATTTATACACTTTGGTAATTCACATTTGGATTTTTTTCAGCTTGGGGCTATTACAAGTACTGCTTCCATGATCAATCTTGTACTTTTCTTTTGGTGCACATATTCATACATTTCTCTTGGGTTTATGCCCAACAAAAGCTGAGTCAGGGGTTATGCAGACTTTCCACTTTAGTAGCTAACCCCAAGCAGTGGTTGTACCCATTTATTTCCATAGCAGTGTATGAGTTCCAATTGCTTTTTGTCTTATTCACACTTGATATTTTTAGTCTTTTTAATTTTAGCCATTCTGGTGGTTGATGGATATAAATTTAAAAACACACATATATACAAATACTCTACATGCTTGGACATACACACATGAAGTTAAAATATAAAAACATGAATGGGGAGGATAATACACCAACCTTAGGATAGAAATTTGGAGGTAGGAGGATTAAATGGGAGGCTTTAGCTGTTCTTATAACATTAATTTTTTAAAATTGGTAAACACTTTATAACTGAGTAGGAAGTACATATGTGTCTTTTAATATTCTCCATGTTACTTATGTTTGATATATTCTGTAATTAACTTTTTTCATTTAAGAAAAATGTTTCTAAAGCTAAAAACTAGACCCTCCACTGGGAAGCAGGCAATTCCCTGTGTACCTGTTATAAACAGCATTCAAAGCATGACTAACAGACCAGGCATTGCATATCCGGGCACAATGTTTACAACATGCAGAAATGCTTTCAGAAACTATAGTACAAAATACTGTCAGTTCTTATTTATTCGCGATTCCATATTTGTGAATTCACTTACTAGGTAAACTTTATCCGTAACCCCAAAATCAATACGATGCTTTTGTAGTCATTCATGAACATGTGCAGAGCAGTGAAAAAAACAGAGTCACCCAACACACACATTCCCAGCTGAGGCTGTACAAGGCAATGCTCTGCCCTCTTGTTTCGGCTCTCATGCTATAAACAGTGTCCTTTTCACGGTATATTTATTGCCATGGTTTTCTAATTTTTGTGCATTTTGTTTGGAGATTTCGCCATTTAAAATGGCCCCCATGCATAGTGCAGAAGTGCTGTCTAGTGCTCCTAAGTGCAAGAAGGCTGAGATGTGCCTTATGGAGAAAATACATGTGTTCAAGAGCCTTCCTTCAGACAGGAGTTATGGTGCTGTTAGCCATGAGTTTGATATCATAGGTATCACCAATATGTGTTAAGTAAGGTGTCCTTAAAGAGGTTATGGTATTGATCAGCTGTCAAAAAGGACTAAAACCAAATGTGGAAGTTGAGTATTACCATTTATAATTTTTTGCAGGTAGGGTAATTCACCATGCTGAAGTGGATACCTCATGAGTGTTTGTTTAGAAATAAGAATTTCTTAATATGTTCTTGTACTAGGAGATTTCTATTCTAAAGAGACATTATCATACACTTGCTATGTAGGACTGAAACTAATATTACATCATGAGGTAGCAAGACACTAGGGTTTCCTAAGTCAGGAAACTTGGGTTTTAATTCTGCCGCCATCTAGGTATGTGGGTCTTCCTGGGTCCTCAGTCTCCTTCTCGCTGATGTCAAGGTGGTAGGTCAGCCCTGGGTTCTCAGTCTTGGTGCTATTGACACATTGGGCTGAAAAATTCTTTGCTGTGGGAGGTCGTCCTGTGCTCCAGACATTGCAAATGTCCTCTGGGGGACCACTGCACTATACCCCTTGGGATCATCCCTTCCTGCTCTAAAATGTTATGCTTCAGTCATACCATCTGAGCAATACATGTAATTTTGTCAGAGCCCAAGTAAACCTTGAATTATGAGAAGCCACAATATCAAGACAAACAGACACAACGGTCACATTCAAGTGGGCTTGCTGGGCACTCAACTGCCATCTGGAAAGCGAGGAGCATTCAAGGGCAGCAGAAGAGGCTGGTGATGCTCAGACCAGGGTTAGAGCTGTTGTGAGAATGGGGCAAGTGGCCATGACTAATGGTTGGGACTTAAGGTATTGTCAAGTGTGTATGATCAACCGAGCATACACACTTGACCTCATTAGACTGAGTCTCAGCTCCCAGTAGATTGGGGATGCCCGGTTACACATTACATTACAACAGAGTAGGGATTCCCAGGGTGGAGATGCGAGAATGTATTGTGTTTTTAAATTATGCAAGCAGAAAACTGCATCCATCCTGTCTTAGAGGTACCACTACCTAGATATGGGGGTCTTCCCAAGAAGCAATGATGAGGAGGGATTTGGATGCTGGGATTTACTGGCCTGGTGCTCTCAGGACAGAGAACGAGGGAAGCAGGGTGGGGCAGGGGAAGCTGCTAAGTGAGCTCAGTGGCAAGCTAGCTTCTGCCTGATCCCTTGGGCACTCTGGAGCAGGAATTGTACAACCAACAGAGGTGGTCCCACCTTGAGGCTAGGGTCCAGCCTTCTGTACCCTGTGACAGTCTGTTACCTGCTGTGGCTGCCCCTGTGGGGGGAGGGGCGCATAGCACCTATAAGCACCCAGGGAGGCGGCTCCTGTTTCAGCTGAGGGCAATTTTCCAGGTAATAGGCAGCTGTCAGCCCTTAGCACTTAGAGCAAGGGGTAGCTCACAGCCCAGTGAAAGGAGTTTCCGACAGCGGCCACTGCAATAACACAGTGTAAACTCGTTTGGCTGCTAAACTTACACAAATTTGTACAGAGGTTGGGCCAATCTTGACAGCAAGGAACAGTCACTCATGGCTTATGTCTCTCCTCCAACCTTACCACACAGAGTAGGCCTTACTATCCTCCTTTTATAGATGAGGAAACTGAGGCTCAGAGGGTTGAGCAACTCACCCAAAGGATCCTGAGCTGAGACGGGGCCCCTGGCCCTTAGGAAGCCACGGCAGCCAGGGTTGGAGGGCGTGGGCACAGCTGTGGGCCTGTCCAGGGAGCGCTGGCTGTGCTGTTTGTCCGCCCATCTCCTCATCAGCTGGGGTGGCAAGTTCCAGCAACTCTGCACGGCAACATCCCCCAGGAGGGGGCACTCCCGGCCCCCGGGGGAGGAGGGCGTGGGGAGGGATGCTGTTGCCGGATGAGAGCATCTCACGGGAGCCCTGGCCCACTCCTAGTGGCAGAGCCACAGCCCCCGTGGAACCGTTGTCACCCAGGGCCCTGTGAATGCCTCAGGTCCTGGCAAGGAGCCCTTGGCTCCCCTCCGAGGGGACAAGAACACTTCCACTTGTTTGTTCCCAAGGTGGCTCCCAGGAGGAGGGAGAGAGGGGCAAGGCCCCCAGGTTGTGTTG
This sequence comes from Cabassous unicinctus, assembly GCA_029593785.1. Taxonomy (NCBI): domain Eukaryota; kingdom Metazoa; phylum Chordata; class Mammalia; order Cingulata; family Chlamyphoridae; genus Cabassous; species Cabassous unicinctus. Next base: position 21,130 of record JAQZBX010018320.1, on the reverse strand, counting down.
CACAGACCTCCTGACCCGGGTCCAGCCTAAGAGGCCTGCCTCCCCCCCACTGGAGAGGCCTGTTAAGTAGTAAGCAGGGGCTGTGGAAGAAGTGGCCCGAGGGCCGCTGTCAGCAGCGCTTTTTCTCCCCCTCCCCTGGAGCAGCAGGAGGGCTTGGCTCTCCAGTGGCTGCCCGGGATCTGCAGGGCCCATTCAGTACCAGCGCCTCGGAGGAGACGCAGGAGCCTGCCTCCTGCACGGGCCCTTTCCTTCAGGCAAGGAGCCAGCCGCCCCATCCCTCCCCACCTTTCCTTGGATTCTGACGGGGGGGAGTAGGAAGGGAGAGTGGTGTGTGTGTGCATGTGTGCATGCATGTGTGTGTGTGTTTCAGAGCTAGATGCCAACTGGAGCGTTCAAAGCAAAAACCTAAGAGCCAGCACCACCCACAGACGGAGCTCACACGGCGTCTGGAGCCCTGGCTTGAGTTCTCAGCATTTACCGTGTAAGAGCAGCAGTTTCCTTGCCAGGCACGGAGCTTTGAGCTTTCCATGCATGCCTGATGCCATCCTCCCCATGACCACATAGAAGGGCCGCCATTAGCCCCATTTCACAGATGAAGAAAGAATTAAGCAGTTTGCCCAAGATCACATGGCAGCTAAATTGGAGACCCAAGATGGGAGCCAGTCAGTTGATTTCAGGGCTAGTGCTCTTGATTCCAACATGCTTCCTCCCCATGAGCCTCGGTTGCCCCCTCTGGACCAGGGAGATGACTATGATCCCTGCCTCGTGGATTTACTATAAGAGTTAAATGAAACAATGCATGGGAAAGGGCCTTGCCACTTCTATAGAAACGCTGGTGGCTGTCCTTTTCAGATAAGATCAAACTGTGCATAGTAAAGACAGCAAGTTTCTCCTTCCAACCTTTGCTAAAGGCTTACAAAGACAGCATGGTGAGCCCGATGGGCTCTGCCTCCACTGTCCTGAGTGCCACTTAATCAGCCCTGGGGAGCTAATAGCCGCCTCGCCCGCCTTGCCCAGTGTGCTAGGAAATCTCATTTGTGTGAGAAGCTCAGGCAGGCGAATCAGTCATTTTTATTATTTGTGCCAAAAGATACTCATGTGAGCTGGTCCCACCTGGTTTAGGACCACAGCTCTGCGTGCCCTGCCAGTTCCCCACCACCCCACAGCTCATCGTGGTGGAGAGTTCACCTCATTCCTGCATGGATCCCTCTGTCTGTGTTCTGGACAACGGACTCGGCATCCCCTGGCAGCCTTCCCGCTTTGGGACGTGGCCAAAGCCTGGAAACGATAACCCTGCACCCCACAAAGTGCTTTTTAAGCCCATACATTCTTTCAATCCTCACAACAGCCCAGCAAGGTAGCAAGGATTATCCATGCCCATTTTACAGGTGAAAAAATTGAGGTTCAGAAGAGTTAAGTGATTTGCTCAAGATAGAAAAGGGAAGAAGAGGAGAAACAGAGGGGGTTGGTGAGCCCACAAGGGTTATACTCAGGTCCTAAATAACCAAGAGTGGGCTGAAGCGCGTCACATGCCCCTGCCACACAGCATGTACTTGGTCTGGCCTAGGTGGGAAGCAAGGAAAAGAAGAGTCCTTCAAGGATGTCAGATAGCCAGGGCGAGCCTCCCTTAGCGGGAGGGAGGGCAGGCACATGTGTGCGCCAGTTCAACTGTTGTTGAAAGCTCCTAGCGTAGACAATTGGCTGGACAGGGAAAGACATCCCAGCTAGGATGCCACAGAGATGGGGAAGCAGGAGGAGACTCTCAGAAATGTTCTCTGTGCTTTCAGGACAACGCAGGAGCCACGTCAGTGCCATGGGAAGGGCCTTCCCCACCAACATCTCAGACCTTCCCCTCCCCCCAACAGCCAGGGTCAACCCCAGGAAAGGGCCTCTCAGCCTCACTACCAAGCAGGGACAGTGTAGAGCTCTGCTGCCCTCCTTCCAGCTAAAAAGTGTGTCTGGGGGTGGGGGGAGGGGCATGTCAGGCTGGAACAGAGGAGGCAGGGCAGGACGGGTGGAGAGCTCTCATAAGCCATGTGCCACCCCAGTGGAGAGAGCTCACCTGAAGCTCACCTCTCTCCACCGGGGTTTATCACCCCCTCCAGGCAGCCCTCCCAGGTGGCTCCCTCCAGCATGCCCACACTTTCGTATACTTGCCCTGGCACTGGAGGAAGTACGGGTCTCTCTTGCCCTCTTCCTCTTGCTGCCCTGCTGCCTCAGGCTCACCCAACCACATCTTCTCTAGCAGATCTTATGGTTTGGATCTTGGAGAGGCCCATTTGAAGGTCCCTCTCCCTTGGTCTGGTGGGGAACACCCCCCAGCAACACATTCTTCTTTGGCAGGGAGGATGTGCAGCATGCTGTTGGGGATTGAACCATGTCCCCCACAAAAGCAGGTTTGGGTCCCAACCCCACAGGTAAATAGGACCTTTAAGATGCTGTCAGCTAAGGTGTGCCCAATCGGAATGGGGGTGGGCCTTCAACCAATGAGGCTGAAATCCTTAGAAGCAAAGGAAATTGCACACAGAAGGAAAACCACAGGGAGCAGCCAGAAGCCAGAAGTCAACGGAACCCGGAAGAGAAAGATGAAGATGCTCCCATGTGCACTGCCATGAGACACAAAAGCCAAGGAAGCCCAAAGGTTGCCGGCTAGCCAGAAGATACCTACCCAGGAGGAAGCCAGCCTTCCAGGCAATGAATTCCTGTTGTTCACCCAACCCAATGTAAGGTATTTTGTTTTAGCAGCCGGGAAACTAAGACACATGCTATTTCCAAAGAAATCTCTCTCCAATTTCTCCACCTCTATACTTCAATCCTTTATTTCCTTGAGGTGGGTGACAGGCTAAGGTTAGCAAAGTCTGTTCCCAGACACCCCCTTTGCAAGTGATGTATAGATGATTTGACACTTCACTTTGCAAAGAAGGGATGTTTTTGCACTCACTGTTTTGCTACCTGCCTTTGGGGCTTAAGGAAGACTCCCCTTTTAACATATGCAGTAGGCGCATGGACAGGAGTGGGGCATTTGCCCCTTTTCCATGGTGCCCCCAGCCCGCCATGTCTTCTTCCAAACCAGCGTAACTAGATTTCCATCGTATCCCCCGGCTCTATGACCAAGGTTGCAAAGAGAAGGCTCATCTAGCCAGTGCATGCGTGGTTTAGTCTAAGATCCTGGACCAGGAGTCAGGCAGCCTTGTCCTAGTCCCGGCTCTCCCACCAAGGCCTGTGGGACCGTAGACAAGTCAGTTACCCTCTCTGACCTTAGGATTTTCATCTCTAAGAGACTGAGCTTGATGGTCCCTGAGGTTCTTCTGGCTCTGAGATGCTGAGTTGGTCCAGGGGATTGTGCAAGGTCAGGAGCAGGGCAGTTCAAGGACAGAGATGACGCCAGAGTTCCTTTGGGCAGTGCCTGACCCTTCCACTCCTATCAGTGGACTGCTTTGTTCCAGGTGACAAGATTGTCACAGGATCCATCTCCGGCATCTACTCCCCAGTTCAGGAAAAAGAGACAAAGCATAAGGGCAGGCGCCTGGACCAGGGGCACCAGGGCGATCTTGAGTCTCCACAGTTCAAGGAAGTTGCCTGTTCCGAATTTTCTCGTCCCAGGATCCAAAATAGGTAGCACGTGAAATGGTTTCCAGGCTCCGCCTAGGCTAAAAATAAAAATATCCTGGGCTCGGGGATGTTCCCAGTCCTCAATCAATCACCCAGGACTATTTCTGTCCCCATGCCTTGCCCAGGCTCCTCGTCCAGCCTCCGTCCTGTCCTTCTACCACCTTGGCTCTTGGAGGACAGTGAGCGTCACTAGCTGCCTTCTGACAACAGGTCAGCAGCTTCGCCATGCCGCCGTGAGAACTCTCCCCCTGCCTACGGTGAACAGGCAGGCATTCTGATGTCTCCCTCAGGGGTCCACTCTGAGAGGCAGATCTGCCCCCAGTGGACATCAGGCTCCCCAGCCTACAAGGGACCTCAAATGCCCTTTGAGTAAGCCCCACCGCACGGCTCTGCTGGGCTTCCCCTGTCTGTAAAGCACTAAATCCAACCTGGGAAGTTGTAGACGCTCAGAAAATAAGAATTGCTTTCCCTCTGCCAGCCATTCATCTGGAGCTCAGACTCCCACTGCTGAGCCATGGGTTGAGAAAGCTCCTTTGAGGAGATGGTTGTCAGTCTGAAACCTAAATCAGCTTCAAATCCAGCTCTTGGAGGGCGCTTGAGGACACCTGGTGTCCTCTGAGCTCCTAAATCAGTACCCTAGTAACTAACTAGCTGCATATGCCACACTGCTGGGCTGGGCCCACTGGCGAACACCGTCTCGTGTTCTAGCTTCTACCGCCCTCTGCTGGTTGAAGTGCCACACTGCAGGCAGCATCAAATGCATCCCTTGTGCAACATCAAAAAGGCCAAGGAATCTCACTTTACAGATTTGAGGCAGTTTACAGATTAAGGCAGCAGGGCAAGGAGAACGACATCTCAGAATAACACAGTGATTTATAGTTCAAAAAGCATGTGCCTTTGTGATTTTCTTGACTAGTTTGTTTTTGCCTTGATTCCTAAGCACAGAACGGACTCAAGTTTAGGACCTCACTTATGAAAAGTGACAAGTCTTCAACCCTGGCCAGAAACATCCTGGAAAATCATCTGAAACAGATCTGAGTGTAAATCAGCCAGCATGGCTGGAATACTCTGAAAAGGGGAATTTTGTTTTTAAAAAATGTGTTTGTGTGTAAGGGAGAGAGAGAGAATGAGAATGTTTGGTGTGTGTATTTTCTGGACATGAAGTCTGGCAAAGAATTGGCAGGTATGGGCCTTTGCTGTGATTATGGTAATTAATATTCATGCCAACCAGCTGACAGTTTCATTTATTAGTGACATCAAGCCCCAGACTCAACCTCAACGTTTTCCATTATGCTCCTTCCATGGAACTATGGACCGCCAGGCCGAGGTTTGAGTATTTTGTATGGTGAAGGCACCTGGCAACATAACATTGTCCACCCAGCACTGGAACAACTAGAGGGGATGTTGGTTTTCTCCTGTTCTCTTTCCAGCCTCAGGAACTTGAGGGAATGTAAGCAGGGCTCATTATACCTAGATATCACATGATAGTCAGAGAGCCAAGTCTTTGATAGCTGAAGATACCTTATATAACTGGATTTTTCAGGTCACAAATTTATAGACTTTTAGAGCTGGAGAAGACCTTGGACATTACCTAGTCCGACCCTTTCATTCTGCTGAAAAATGAAGCACATTAAGTGGAAGTGACATTCCAAGGTCACACAGAGAGACAGAGCTGGGATTGGAACCAGGCTCCTTTGAATGTTTTTCCTTTGGCTGATCTTGATTTTGATAACATCATTTCTGATTGGAAATTGCTCTAGTTTCAAATGAAGATTTTTAAAAAACCTGACCTTTTCTGAAATACACAAAGGGAAAGGGGGAAAATCTGGCACCTTTTAGGTGTTCAGGGACAGGGTTGTTGGATTTTTGTGTTATGGGATGATCTTACTTTATGCAGCTTAACGAAACTGGATCCACTTAACCTTGAAATTGTTTCATTGTTTATTTTCTTTGATGACCCAAAGGCAGTCAAAGGTTTTAATCTTATCCCACTGCCCCATTACAAAATTTGAGTATGGCTCTGAGGTTATAATATGGCATTCACTGGTTTGAAGGAAAGGCTTTCTGAGGAAGGCACATGGAGTTAGACTAACTTTGTTTAGGCTTCTGGGGTTTGTGGCAATCCTCTTTGAAGGACACTGTTCGCACTCGGGGCTATGCAGGCTGTCCAGTGGGTCTGGTCATAGTGATGGACTTAGCAAGTTAAATCTGTAGTACCACTACTTCCTCCTACCCCTATTACAAATATACAAATACATATGATTGAAACAGTCATGGAATGACCCTGATTGCATATTAGCCACCTGGGCAGAAAAGTTCTGCATTCACTTATGATTATGTTTGCAAATCACATTGTTAATCAAAATCTCCCAATGCATTCAATATTCTTCTAAAAGTCATCCTGACAAATCACAGCTTTGTTGTCCCCTTTTATAGGCCCGTGCTCTGCAGGACGTGCTTTCTGCTCCACAGAAGTCCAACGTAGCACGAGAAGACTCTCCGAGAGACGTTCTCTTCAGACCCTCTGAGACCAGGGCTTACAGTTTTCTGGCACTCCAACTCCAGTGACAGCCTAAGAAGGAAGGATACAGTACTCACTGCCAGCGTCTTCCGGGGGCATGGGTCCTGGCTCCCCCTCCCGCCACTGCCAACCACCATTGCCAAGATCAAACTCCATTCTGCTGTCCCAGCCTTTGGGAATGTTCCCAGGACAGGGCCCCTTAATTTCCTGGTCACTCCTTTATTTATCATTTGCTTATTCCTTGTGACAGGCACCGTGTTAGGCTCTGGGGAAACTGGTGATGAACCTCCTTCCTATATAGTGCCCACAGTCCTTAAGAAGCATAGTTGGTTTATATAATCAGCTGCTCATGTGAGTCCATTGCAGGGATTCTAAGTCACTAGTGTATTGTAACACATAAAGAGGGCTTGGATTAGACTCTATGTTGTAGGTCTGGGGCCTCAGAGCTGCTCTTTAAGTGATTGTATCAGACTGTGCAACCTGTGTAAGCTTCTCGGGGTCACACAGCACCTCTCCTCTCAGGGAAATGGGGGTAACTGTCAGCAGTGGGGGTCCGGGTGGGAAGGCTGCAGGCTGTGGGAAGGCTGCTGCAGCAGCTGTGCACATCCTTGCCACCTGGGAGTTCAGCGCATGCTCCGTGTGGGTCTCACCCCAAAGCTGAAGCTCTAGCGGACCTGAAGGGTGGACTTACTGGTGACCCATAGGCCCCCCTCTCTCTTAGTGCTGGGGTCTGGGGTGGCAGATTTTCCTGCCCCAGGGGACTCGCCTGGACCCTCCCCATCCCTGCAACACTTTGGATCCTGGAGCACCCACTTCACCTATAAACCCAAAAGGCTTCCGAATTTCATATGAAGGAAAGCCAACTCGGGTATCAGGAAGAGCCCAGTTCTTCCTGTTGCAAAAGCGGGTGGAGAGCCATGCATTCAGCACTCATGTCAGTGCAACCCAGAGACTGGGCTGGACGAAACTGTCTTAGCATGGCCTCGTGCCAGGAATTGTCCCTGAAAGTATCACATGCGGGTTTCCCAAAGTGATCCCGATGACCACGGATTTCCTGTGTGCTCTGGTGGCACACACTTCCAAGGTAGCCGTTGGTCACAATATAATGTAAGCATCCCATTTCCTAAAAGGCTGCCAAGTCCCCAAGGGCACCTGTGAGTCCTTGTGGGCACATGGCACATGGCCATGATGGAACAATGGTGGTCCATCTAATTAAGTAATTCCTCTTTCTCCCGCCATCTCCAAAGTATCTCACGCGGTGTTTTTAGCAAAGAAGGGTCTCAAAAAGTGCCCTACGTTAGGATCAGGCTCTTCTGGAGCGCTGTGAAGTCTACAGGTGGTGACCCGCACCAGCCACAGCTGCAATCACGCTCCTGCAAGGTGCAGCGGGCACCTCACACCACCCAGCCAAGGGCGGCCCCGCGAGGCGCCTGGCCGCCCCGCGCCTCCGCCGGCCTCCCCTGCGGCTCAGGGCCTGGGCCCCTCCCCAGACTGCGTGGCCGTCTAAGCAACATACCAGGGTGGTGAACTGGTCCACGCAGGCGTTGCGGATCTTCTCTGGGGTGGCAGGGCTGTCTAGACGGAAAAGCGCGTTCGTGTTATAGTTTCCGTGCTGAGCGCGAGCCGCGCGGATGGCGTCCTTGATGGCAAAGAAGATGGAGGCAGCCAGGAAGAGGGGTGGCTCGCCGACAGCCTGGACAGACAGAGAGCAGGACGGGAACCCGGTGAGGGGCCGCCGCCTCCCCAGCACCGCACGCGCCGGCGCCGCCCTGGTGGCTGCAGACGCCAGAGGAGCACGACAGGGGCGACACCTGGCGGAGGGAGGGAAGGGGCGGTGGAAATGCACGCGGGGCTGGAGCAGAACCCCCAGACAGCGGCCCGCAGCCGCCTGTTTCTTTCATCTCTTCCTACGCGGTTTTCTCTGAGGGCACCATGCAAATATCAAACATTGAAAGTTATATTAAATGAAAATATTATACAGACAAAAATGCCCGCCTGCCCCGAGTTTTAACCCCTTCCTCACAGGTGATAGCCTAAGGAAATAATGCACCTGCAGCTCTGACGCTAACATTCTCAGGCACCATGGTTATGTTTACAGCGTCTGCTGGAATTATAGGCACAATGGCCAGCAGGAATTAAAACACCTTTGAGCAGAGGTTGTTTTTATTTTCCCCTGAAATGTAAACTAGGGACCACTTGTATCAGCATCACTAGGGAGATTGGTTAAAAAATGCAGGTTCCAGGACCTGCACCAGACCTACTAAATCTGAATCAAACTTCTAGGGGTGGGCCCATGGAGTGGGCCCATGGAGCTGCATTTTTCTCATGTCCTCCAGGGTTTCCATGCCTGGAAAAGTGTGAGAGGCAACAGCAAGAAATCATAACGCGTCCCAGACCCACCCACCCTATACGGTAGACCATGAGATGTGTTTGATAAGGGGTTATTCATCTTCTTTCTTACAACTAGGGCTATATAGATCAGTTCATCTTTAACTATTTCTCCTACTTCTGTGGGAGAGAGGAGGAACAGAGGACTGTTATTCACGGGCCCTCGGGCGCCTCCAAGCCGTAGGGCCGGTAACTGGGTGTGGACAAACGTTCTGCCCAGCTGGCGCTCAGGAGACGCCACCAGCAGGGCCCACGGACACGCGGCAGCCGTAAAGCCAGCTCTGAGCGCCACGCCTCGGGGGGCGCAGCTGAGCGCCGGGTGGAGGTGCGGGTTGACCTGCAGGTTTGGCCAAGGAGTCCCGAATCCACCCAAAGCGCCTTGCTCCAGACCACCCCCCGCTCAGGCAGGGCTGCCCTGCCCTCCGCTGCCCTCGCCAAGGCCGGTGCCAAGCCCTCCTCTCTCTCCAAGAGGAGAGACCCTCCCTCAGCCCCACGGCCTCCCAAGTGCAGGGGACGGCAGCACAGACCTTGGACGCGTAGATGGCTTTCGAGTTGGGGCAGTTGCGGAGGAGGGACACGCGGAACTCGCCGGGGATGCTGCCAAACGCGGGGATCTTGTAGGTGCTGGGCCCGCGGGTGAGCAGGCTGCCGTCGGGGGAGTAGTGCAGCTCCTCCATGGTGAAGAGGCCGAGGCCCTGGACGAAGCCCCCTTCCACCTGTGGGCGGACGGACACCGTGGCTGCCGGGCGCCTCCCTTCTCCCGGGGCATGGGTGCTGCTTTCCACAACGAAGCCTCACCTCGAGGGAGGCCTGGAAGGAAGCTAGAAACGGCCCTCCAGCGCTTACCCGGCTCCTGCCCCAGCCCGGAGATACCCTATCTGGGCCCTCGCCGGCATGGACACAGTCAGACCAGAGACCTTGACACAGAAGGTGCCGGCGTCTCTAGGAGGGTCACGCAGTGGCAGGCGTAATTTCCCACTAAAACCTGCCGCAGGCCAGCTGGAGGAGCTCCTGCCTTTTGACCAGTGTGGAAATGGCGACCCAAAGCTGAGATGCGGGTCCACAGGCCCTCCGGGCGACGCCCCTCCTCTGCCAGGTGACAGTGCAGCCATTCAGGCAGCCCCGAGACTGCAACAACTTTTGGGGAAATAGACGCTGAGCTCCCTCCTGCCTGTGCTCTGGCAGGACAGGCGGCCTCCCTGCACCTCACAGCCCCATCCTGGTCCCAGCCACACTGTTCTGCTCTGCACACCTCCTCTCCCGGCCCCACTGCTCGGAAGAGGGACAGGGGGCACCTCAGCAGCCAAATGACGTGCTCTGGAGGTGCCATGTGTCATCATCTTTGGAACCCTCAGGCCCAGCACCGTGTCTGCACACAGTAGGTGCTCCACAAATGGTCATTTAATGAATGAATGAACAGATGAATTCAGGGCCAGATTTCTGTATACTCAGTAATTGGCCATTTTTGAGAAACACAATGGACATTTTCTACCAAATACTCAGTACTTCAATTCTTGATTCCTTTCTCTGTCTTCTCCTGTTTCACTGAGCTGCCCAATATTCCTCTTGTCTCAAAGTGATTTTCTTTGGGCCATTCCTCTATCGCTCCTGCTCTAATGTGAGTCCTTTGCCCCCAGTGCCCTCCACCGCCCATCCTTGTTGACATGTACAGAAGCCGTACTGTATGAAAGGGGGCTGAGGAGAGAAAAAACTATTCTAATCTCAGACCCGACAGCTTTGGCATCAATCCCAAACTTAATTTTCATTCCGCACTGTGCTCACTCTCAAACTCCTTGGGCTGTGTGTGCACGAACGTGCATCCAATGTTTTCCCCATTCATCATCTTGTTCTCTGGTGTGAGTGCCTTTCCCAAGTTAATGCATATTCATTTGTCTTCTGCCCTGAGAGCTGGGTGGGCTCTCATCGATCTAAATCACACCCTCGTACCCTGTTCAAGCCTGCTTTGAACCTACTTTGGACAATGTACTGTGGCTGGTGATCCTGGGAGGGGTGCTTATCAGGGGCCAAGTCCATCACCACCCTGTCCCCCCAAGTCTTACCTGCCCGATATCAATGGCGGGGTTCAGACTGGAGCCGACATCCATGACGATGTCCGTGCGGAGGTTCTGAAGAAGTTTGAGAGGAGAGGGATGTTTGAAATGACAGACGGGTCTCGGCGACCCTTAGGCAGTGAGTGCAAGCACAAATAGGATTTTCACTAGAGCGTTGCACAAGTGCCAATCCAAATAGGACTTTCACACGTGCTCTGGGCACACTCGGCCGGGAGAGCCAACGTCCCACCCGGTCTCCACTGTCTTTGTCCCTGCTGAAGCTTTAGCTTTTTGCAGCTATAAAAAGGATGGGGAGAGGCAACGCTCTCTCTGTAATCTGGAATAACTGTGCGTGCGCTCAGTGTGAGGAGGAATGGCAGGTTCCCGGGTCTGAGTAGATCACAAAAGAAGAGGTTAGCGCTTGGGCAAATCTAGCCTGCCACCTGGTTTTTGAAGGGTCTGTGAGCTAACAGTTGTGTTTACATTGTTAAATGGCTGAAAAAAATAAAATAAAAAGGAGAAGAATATTTCGTCACATGTGAAAATTATTTGAAATTCAGATTTCAGTGTCCACAAACAACGTTTTATTTGAACACAGTCACACCCATTTGTTTGCCTTCTGTCCATGGCTGCTTCTGTGCTACAGTGGTCGAGTTGTCATTGAGACAGAGACGGTATGGCCTGCAAAGCCTGAAATATTTACTCTCCAGCCCTTTACTGAAAAGGTTTGCTGACCTCTGACGAAAGGCACGATTTTCCCAACAAGAAATTTGTCTCTATCGGCCCGTAATATTACAATTCAGTTGTTTCTCTGCTCTTTTCCTTCTCAGTACTTAAGTTTTGCAGCCTTCTTACCTTATGATCCCCTGTTAAACAGTCTATTTCCACTTCGGAGCAAGCCACACCATAGCTGAAATAGTGGAAGGCATTTCCTGAGTTTGTTTCAAAGCTGTAGCCAAGATCGGGTGTCCTGGGGCAGAAAAGAGGGAATATTGCACAGGAATGTAGACGAATACCAACCCCCATATGCGTGCGCAGCCTGCCCTACAAAGTCTCAGAACCCCAAAGGTTTTCTTTTTTCATTCTGCTCTTCTCCAGCAAAGTCCACGCGCTCTGAATATGTTGAATCTGCAAATGAGACCCAGGTATCTAGAGAGTTTTGTCTGTAGTCTCTGCTTTATTTTGCCAATGGCCTTTTAGGAATCATTCAGTAGAGCAGGGCTTAGACTCAGCGTGCTGGTCTCTTCACAGGGGGACACAGGTGACAGCTGTGCCTGAGCTCACAGAGGACCTGAAAGTCACACTCTAAAGAATCTACTGAATTCAAATCCAAGGTCTTCAGAACCAATGGTTCTGCCTGCTGTGGCTCCTGGGCTGCTCACGAAAATTCACCTGCCCCCAGGGCTGCTCACCTTTCTAAAGGTGAAAGTTAACAAGACTCAGTATCTCACGCCAGCCTGGCAGCCTCTTCCTGCCTTGCTCCCACCTACTGGCCCCTTTGAAATCTCAACAAGTGATTTGAGGAAAATGTTATTAATAGAAGCAGATGCTCTCATACATTTTTTTCTAATTCAGTACTAACCACCTTATACGACTCCAATTTTTCACGAGCCTATGCCTGCCTGCACGTGCACATGCTCACGTATGTGTGTATTCACACACCCAGAGTTCACCATACATGGTATCTGTGTTATTCTACACCTTACACAGAAGGAACATTAGCTGGTGTGGCCAGCATCTGCCATGAAATTGCGGGAACACAGGGCTGAGAGGAGGGGCTTCTCCCATAAGAGAGCACCACCTCCTTTGGCCCCTAACTTCACCATGTCCATTGGGGTCCTATCTTTACACAACCCCAGTTTTAGTAGCACCAAAAATGGAAGAGGAACTTGTCAGAAACTCTGCATTAGTTTGTGTTCATGTAGATCTAATATGACATAATCCAGGAAGCATCGGCAAAACGTTTCTTTGCTTTATATATATATTAAGCAAAGAGTGTGCATACACATATACACACATTCACACAAGATCTCTTACGGCAAACGTTGAACTAATGTCCAAATCTAGTGATCTGTGAAAAAAAAGTTCCTAGTTAACTTCCCAGAGAAAGTGAAAACATTATGAGTGACAGCAAATATGATCACATCCTTTTACAGTTTCTAAGTCAGGAGGGCAGGGTCTCTGCCTGTGCCTGCTGCTACTGAATTTTGAAGTTGCAGAAGATAAGATTTCCTTTCTAATCTCACATCAAAAGCTTCACTATCTTCTGCCCTCTGTAACGAGACCACACGCCCTAAATCATCCTCTCCTGCCTTGGAAGGGAAGCCGCTGCATCACGCGTGAGGAGCACACGTGGCTGACAGCGAGGCCGTGAGCGCTGGACCCCGTTCTTGTAGGGACGCTCTGAAGGAGGGATGGTGGGTGACTGCCCCAGGAAGCCATAATGAGGAAACAGCTTCAGAGAGGACCACCGCGTCCCCCAAGGCACACTTCAACAGCACAGCTAGGGCACTGCTCTTCCCATACATCTCCCGCCTCTGCCGCCTTAGTGGGTAGTTCGGCAACCCCCCGTATTTTAGAGCATCATTAAACTGAAATGAGCTGGAGTCCTTTGATGAGAGAAGAGTTCTGCCTGAGCACAGGTGGACAGAATTCAGCCCTGGAGGGGACCTCAGAGGTGAGCATGACCACAAGTTTCCCCGGCCTCTAGGTGAGGTCAGTGAGAAGAGAACGCACTTACCTGTAAAACCCAGTGGCGGACAAGCTCACTGCGCCCTCGTAAGCAGCTTGGACCTGAGGAGAGGAAATGCCATGGGGAAGGCGCAGAGCTCGCAGAGAGCAGGGTTTCGAGAAACCCTGACCGGCCCCTCTAAGCTCTCAGGAGCTCATCCTCCTCGTGGCAAGCCCACAAGTTCTTTGTAATGACTCACTTCTACACTTTGCCTCCCGTTCTCACTGGCACCACTGGCACCAGGTCCTCATCTTCTGAAGGCTGGGGTCATACAGGAGCCTCTTAGCTGGTCCTCCTGATGCAAGGAGCCCTCCACCCACCGGGTGACCCAGCCTACACCCTGCAGGCAGAATGATCATAAACTCCACCGAGCCCACGTCACCCCCTACTCTAGAGTGTCTGATGACTCCCACTGTCTGCAGAGCAAATGCCTGATGGCAAGGACCCTGGTGTTCTCTCTGGCTTGCTCTAGCACACGAGCACCACCCAGCCAAACCAGAGCCTTCATTCTCTCCCACCCCTTCCAGAGCCCTGCGCCTCCATCGTGTGGCTCCTCCCGACTGGAATTCCCACTCTACATCCGTGTACACCCTTTTCTTCCCTCAAAGAACAGCTCAACTTGCCTCTCCAATTTCCTCTCCTTGGTGATTGCTCCAAACTCTTGCCATTATAAAAACAACTCTCTATATTGTTTATTTGATATTAAAATATTAACCTTGTGTTTTTATTTATATTTTCCTATTAATAAAGCCATCCATCCATCCATCCATTCTATTATCCCTTTAGGCTTTTTTGGAATGGTCAGAACTAGCTCAATGTTAAGATTTAATCTGTGATTGGTGTAATTCACATCATTATCAATGCCAAATACCAATCTCTTTGCTATGTATCGGGTGCACTGAGCACTTCACATATATTATCTTACGTAATATTCACACAGCCCTATAAGCCAGATACTATCATTATCCTCATTTTACAGATAAATTAAGGCTTAGAAAATAATTTCTTTCTTTATATGTATAATATATTATGTATGTTATATGCATATTTATCTATATCTGTATGTGGGTGTGTGGGTGTGTTTGGCAGTGGCTTTCAGTGCAGACTGAAGAGCCTTGATGCTTGTCATCTCCTAATCACACCATGATGATAATAACCTTTATTGTGGTTATCTGCTCACAAGGAGCACTGGACTACATGGCTGGTAATTGAAGACGAAACTCAGCTCATCAGATTAGACACTAGTAAAGAGTTGTAGAGGCTGTTGTTGAAATACTAACACTGCCTGACAAATCCAAGCTAAAACCCACACTATCAAAACCAAGCTAGCATTCAGGTGGTCTTTATGTGTGTGGTGTCCATGAGTATGGGAAGTGAAGAGGTCGCGTGAGGCATATTAAGATGAGGAGGTCTCAGAGAAGCAGCTTATTTTCTTTGACTCTGTTGAGGGAGATTTGAGCTATCTGAGCCAGTTCATATTCAGACATTTTCACGTGTTACTATTGTGCCCAGTTCCAGTTCCTGCTTCCAGAGCTGGGGATGGAGGAGCAGAGCCGCCTTGGCTAGTTCTGTTTGTTGGAGGAGCTGGAGTCTCCCAACTTAAAGAGAATTCCTTGCAGCCTCCCTCTGAGGGTTTCTGACTTGCAGGCCTCAGATCTAGAAACCAGACAATTGGGCCCGTTCTTACTATGAGTGTGTGTGCTGTCACTCCTCGACTCATAGGACTCATATAAGCTGTTGCATAATGGCTTTTCCTGCTCCCCCAGAGATACAACCTCAGTGGGCCAGGATTTGAGAGCTGGGCGAGTAGAGAGGTTGCTAGGGGCAGCCTTCAGAGAGATAGAGGCTTGAAGAAAACCAGGTCATCGAGGCTGCCAGACCAGGCCCGAGTGAGCCTGCACGTCTGGGCGAGGCATGTTCAGGCATCACTCTCCTTCTCCCAGGCTCAGGGCAGCCAACACCACAATTCCCACAGGACTGTGAGGATCCCAGTTCAAACATTTTCCTCCAGTGACTTCTCTCGGCTGTGAACCCATAGAGAAGCCCAGCAAGGTTGAGCATTTATTCAAAGACTGTCTACATGGTCCAAACACCACAGGAGCTGCTCGCAGTTTCTCCGTGTGGCTAGACTATTACCTCCTGGCCCTGCTCCTGCTCCAGGTGGGGACAGAGGCCCTGCTGGTAAACTCCCTTTCATTTTCAATGGTGACTTAGATCAGCTCAGACTTACCCAGTCTTCCCAGGAGCCATTGGGCTTCTGTCTCTTGATGGGTTCCAGCCTTTTCAGGATGGTCTGACAAGCCTCCTAAAGAAAATACCCAGCAACCCCCAGACCCATGAATCCTCGGCGTTCTGTGGCCCAGGAGGCCACCTCCATGCAATGCTGTGCCCAGGGTGCTGCTCAGACACTCTTGCCACCCTCCCAGGAATGGCCACAGTTTAGGGTGGAAAACACAGGGTCCTGCAACGGGGCCACCCCTGGCCTCTGCTTGGTGAGGACTTGCTGGCCCAGTTCGTAGGCTGACAGAGGACAAAAACGCTTGCAGGACCCCCAGGGAGGAACCTCCTCCCATCAAACCCCCTTGTCTGAGTACAGCTAAGGAGAAGCAAGTGGGTTTCACTGGGCAGGAACCACAATCAAATCTCCATTTCCGTGCATTTTCTTGTGGCCAGTTCTAACCCCAGGGAGTATAACTTCCCAGAAACCCTCCCGCTTTCCCTCTAATGCTCCAGCTCTCTCCCCCTCCCTCTGCACTCATCCTTCCTGGCTTTGATGGAAGTCTTTATGGTCTTCGGGCCTCTCTTTTCACTTGGAGTTTATAGGAACAGCGTCTTCTTGATGAGAGAGCTGAAGGGGTGGCTGGAGCCAAAGCGCCTGCCAGGCCCATCCCAGCTGCTGCCCCGGGGGACCCTGTGGGCTCCGCGCCCTGGACGGGCTCCCGCAGGCTCCTTACCAGGACAGCCAGCCCGTTGAGGTCGGTGCTGACGGAGGCGGCCGTCGGGGAGGCGTTGGGCACGGTGTTGGTGCTGGTCTCGCTGATGTGGATCTTAGACGTGGGGATACTCAGAGCTTTGCTGGCCACCTGCGAAAGAGAAGCGCGCCCTCAGCGAAGGTGTCCGCACAGGGCCTGGTTGTCTTCTCCCCAGGGAAGGATTACGGCCGCCATTACAGGCAGGAAAACAATGTGGCAAGATGGAATCCTGTTGAGACTGGGATGTTCTCACAGCTGGCCGGACTTGAAGCAGCACTTTACAGAGAGGCTCAGCTGGATAAAAAATTCATCATCCTAGTATGATGAACAGTGCCTTTTTAAGCTAACTCTGGCCTTTTTTTTTTTTTCATCCAATTTGGCCCATGAGCCAAAGAGATGCACCAACTAATCCTGCTCCATCGTCCTAGCTCCGCTGTGCGGCCTCTTCGTGGGTGGTGAACTGGCTTCTTTACATGCAGCATGTGCCCACCTGCATACGGTCACAGAGGCCCAGGACGTCGGTAATGGGCATGACCTAAGAGAATCTCCTGGTCCATCTCTTCATACAGATGAGGAAACTGAGGTCTCGATGGGGAGGAGACGTGCCCAGAGGCCAGGCCCACTTCTGCTTCTGAATGGCCTACTGCTCAGTTTCCCGCAGCATCTTCACTCATGCCCCAGTGCCCAAGGGGCCTCCCACAGCCCCCCGGCCCCTCCGGGAGCTCAGGCCGCTCACCTGGACCATCTTGGTGTGGAGGCCCTGGCCCATCTCAGTGCCCCCATGGGTCAGGAGCACGGAGCCGTCCGTGTACACGTGCACCAGGGCTCCTGCCTAAGGGGAGAGAAGGATGCCAGGCACAAGAGTCAGCAAGTCCAACTCAGCTCAAAGCTTGGGGCTGAGGGGACTAGAGCCCAGGAAAAAGGCAGCCAGCAGCAACGTTTTGGATATAAACCCCAGAAAAGCATTATGGCAGTATAGATCTTACGGCTTAATTATAGAGCCCTTCAGTGCTTTGCAAAGTGTTTGCCTTCCTTCCTCCCTCCCTTCCTTCCTTCCTTCTCTCATCTTCAGAGGAATGTAAGTCAAATACCTTTGTTCTCCCTGTAGATGAAGAAACCGGATCAGAAAGACAAAGTAACTGTCCCTAGCCCCACACTCAGGAAGAGTAAGACTTAGAGTTTGACCCCAGATCTCCAAGCCCCATGCTGTTTCACCATCTTGTGATGTATTGGGGAAGTAGGAACATGCAAGTTCAACTTTCATTTAAGCAGCAAAGCACTCCCTAGTTAGCTATTACCAGTGATGATAAGATTTCCCTTGTAAGACTATAAATGGGGAAAATGGGAACCCCGTCCAGTGGAGACTGAAAAAATTATAAAAAGCAATTACCTGATTCAGAAAAGCAAGTGTGAAGCTTATTCCAAACTTGGTGGGAATTATGCACAATCCTCTCTTTTTCCAACAATTCTCCCTGGGAAAAAAGGAACATTCTCATAGAACCTTCACTACCATCTTTATGTCAGATTGGACATATTTTATGTCAACATCTTTGTATAAAATCAGAAGGGGGATCCTTGGAGCCATACCCATATAGTCACTGTCATAACTGAGTTGGGCCCTAGCTGTGTAGGCAAAAATAAGAAAGGTAGGAATTGGAGTCTGGTCCTCCATTGCAGCCAGAGCAGGGCCCACATCGCGAAGTACCGACTCGAAAGCATCAGCACTTTCTTTTCTGAGTAGAATTCACACTGAATCAGATGCCCCAGTGATCTTCCAACCATCGTCATCCCAGGGAGGAGCTCTGGCTTGCTGGTGGTCATGATGCCTCCTCTGCACTTTCTAGTTCATTATCAGAGGAGCCCCGGGGCCCAGGGAGATGGAGCAGCTGCCAAGGTCACATTTATAGATTGGTGGCAGAGCCAGGTGCATGACTGTGCTGTTCCTGGTGCTGGGCCAGGGCACTTTACATTATGGCATGCCCACAAGGCACACAAATCTGTGATGGTAAACGGTACCTGGCAGACCATGACTCTCCGCGAAGGCTGGGAGCATGCCTGCCCCCAGGCTGAAAATCATGACTGGATGTCTAAGATGTGGCTAGAAATGAGTTGGAAAATTCCACAACCTTATAATTTCTCCATTAAATTATTAGCTTCCTATTTTGGGTTCAGGAAAAGGGGCTGCAGAATATGGAACCCAAGAGAGCACTCCCCACTTCACGGTGCCTACTTGTTGAAATTCTCGACCTCAGTCTTCCGAGCTTGATACTGAGAGTTTGCCAGGCATTCCTCCCAGCACCTGGACAAGGTGAATCCCTCAAGCTTCTGGTTGAAGTGCGTCAGGTCTCCTTCTTTGTACATGTTCTTCCTCCGCACCTTCCCAAGGAGAGAGGCAGCAAGGGCTTGTTGGTGGGAAATGATTGGGGGTGGGGTGACCTAAAATTAAGCTACCAGCCCCCATACAGCACCTGCCCCTCCTCTGCCCCCATGGGAGATGTTCCCAGTACAAAGCCACTCTCCCCAAGGGGTAGGCTAATCCACTCTGACCTGCGCCTCCAGATTCCCAGCTTACTTCCTCTGCAGGCAGCCCACAGGTCACTGCAACTTCACTCATCCAATGCTCAGCAATGAGCATCCCCTGGGGCCCCCCAAAGCCCCGGAAGGCCGTGTTAGAGGGCAGGTTGGTCTTGCACAGCCGCCCAGTGCCCCGGATGTTGGGAATTTTATAGCAGTTGTCCATGTGGAATAGAGCGCGTTCCATTATCTGAAGCAGAGAAACCAAAAGGGAAGAGAACAGCACATTGAGTTCATTGTCTCCATCAAAAAGGAACTTCAAAGGTTGCACCCATCCCTGCCCTTCCCAGCCCTGCTGCCACTGTGCTAATTCAGGCCCAACTTATTTATTTGCTGGGAGAGCACAACGTCCTCCTCACTGTATTCCCCAGACCTTCTAATTAGAATGGATCACCTGCCTCTATTAAAAATGTTTGTTTTATTAATTCATTTTTAAATTAGCCTTCATTCTCATACAGTTGTACTGCTTAAATATTTTTTCTTTGTCTTTAGTTTTCAGAAATTTAATTATTATGTGGCATGGGTTTCTTTGGGTTTATCCTGTTTGGGGATCACTAAGCATCTTGACTTTGTGCATGTATGTCTCTTGCCAAATTTGGGAAGTTTACAGCCATTATTTCTTTGGGTATTTTTTAAACACTGCTCTCTTTTCCTCTCCTTCCAGTATTCCAGTGACAAAAATGTTAGGTCATTTCTTATAGTCCTACAAGTCCCTCAGGCTATATCTTCCAGAGATATATTCACTTCCTAATCCCAAAACCTGTGACTATTACCTCATATGGCAAAAATGTGATTAAGTTAAGGATCTTGCGAGGAGGAACTTACCCTAGATTATCCAGGTGGGCCCTAATTGCAATCACAGATATACTTGTGAGAGGTGGAGGGAGAAAAGACTCAGACACATGGAGGAGAGAGTGGGGTGAAGACATAGCCAGAAACTGGAGTGATGCATCCACAAGCCAAGGATTGCCACCAGCCACCAGAAGTGGGAAGAGAAAAGAAATGTGTTCCTTCCTAGAACTCCCAAGGACAGAGAGGGATAATATATAATGATAGAAAGGTTAACCCCCAAGAAGACTTAGCAATGTATGTACCAAACAGAACACGAAGCAAAAACTGATAGAACTGGTAAAGCCAGGGAGGACAGTCCTGCTAACAACTTGTTTTCGACTTCTGGCCTCCAGAACTATGAGCACACAGCCTTCTGTTGTTTCAAGCCAACCAGTTTGTGGTAATTTGTCATGGCAGCCACAGGAAACTAGTATATCACCCAACAACAGCAAAATACCCATTCTGTTTAAGTACCATGGAATATACCAAGAGAGACCATAGCCTGGGCTATACAACAAACCTCAACAAATTTAATGAATTGAAATTACTCAGAGTATGTTTTTCTACTAAAATGGAATCAAACTAGAAATCAGTAACAGAAAGGTAACAGGAGTATCCCCAAGCACTTGGAAGCCAAATAACATGTTTCTAAATAATCCATGGGTCAACGAGAAAGTTCCAATGGAAATAAAAAATTACATGGAGCCAAATGAAAAGAAAATATCACATCCTCCAATCTGTGGTGTACAGCTAAAGCAGTGCTGATAGGAAAATTTATGGTACTAAATGCATCCATTAGCAAGAGGAAAAGTCAAATCAATAACTTAAGCTTCCACTTCAAGAACCCCTAGATGAAGTAGGGCAAAATAAATCCAAAGCAAACAGAAGAGAGAAAATAATAAAGTTAAGAGCAGAACTCATTGAAATTGAAAACAAAATCAATGGAGAAAAATCAATGAAACAAAAAGCTGGTTCTTTGAAAAGATGAATAAAATGGACAAATCTCTAACAAGACTGACAGAAAAATAGGGAGAAAACCTAAATTACCAAGATCTGGAATGAAAGAGGTTTTGACTATAGACCCTGAGGATATCATAGGGATAATAAGGGATTACTACAAATAACTCTCTATATATACTAGACTTACACAAAATGGATCAATGCCTCAAAATACCCAAATTACCACAACTCACCTAATATACCATAGATAATTTGAATAGCCCTATAACTATTAAGGAAATTAAATTCACAATTTTAAAACTCCCATAAAAGAAATCATTGGGTCCAGATGGTTTTCCTGGAGAATTCTACCAAACATCTAAAAAGAATTAACACTGATGCTACACAACCCATTCCAGAAAATGAAACACACAGGAACACTTCCCAATTAACTTTATGAAGCTATTATTACCCTAATACCAAAACCAGACATAGACAGTACCAAAAAAAA
>JAQZBX010018319.1:15386-34836 GCA_029593785.1 Cabassous unicinctus | reverse complement strand
TTTTTTTTTTTTTTTTTAAAGAGACTTAGATTACATAAATGTTACACAAAAAATATAAGGATTTCCATATGCCCCACCTCCCACAACCTCCCACATAAACATCCTTCATTAGTGTGGCACATTAATTACAATTGATAAACACATCCTGGGACTTTGCCATTAAGCATGGACCATAGTTCACATTGTAGACCACACTCTCTTCCACAGTTCTGCATGTTATATGATTATATAAAATGGCCTATGTCTGTCATTGCAATGTCACTCAGGACAATTCCCAAGTCCCGAAAAAGCCCCTGTATTACAACTGCTTTTCCCTCTCCCTGCCCCCAGAGCCTCCAGTGGCCACTGGCTCCACATCAATGTTGTAATTTCTTCCATTGCTTGAATCACAAAATGTCTATAGTAGAATACCAGTAAGTCCACTCTAGTCCATAGCTCTTCCCCCCATCCTAAGGAGTCTGGGATGGTGATGTCCACTCCACCTCCAATTGAGATGGAGCTTATATCCCATGGGGAAGATGGATGGGATTATCCTGCCTGCAGCTGCAGACTCTCTCCATTCCCTGGGACGGCCATTGTCCTGGGTGAGTCCAATGAGCTGTAGAGTAGGAGTTGCTGCTCCACCGAGGTTCCAGTCCCAGCAGGCACGTGGACAGCCCAAATTCTCAAGTCTCTGGACATACACCTACAAACTCCAGCACCAAGTATAGGTTTGAATAGAAGGGACAGATGAGCTTGTGCAGGGAAGACATAGTTGAGTCCAACTCTGTCACTCTCAGGAGCACAAACTCCAAAGTAGGGCCCACTGGCTAGGCACCAAACTCTGGAGTTATCTGCCCTGACATAGACCTGGATGTGTCCAAAGTGCTCAGAAACCCCACTATTTAGGGTGATACCCACTTTGGAATTCTATGAGATCCTCCTGAGATGTGTGTAAGCGTTACCTCTGGGATGCCCTCCTGACTCATTTTGAAGTCTCTTAACCATATAAACTCATTTGTCTTTACCTTTTCCCCCTTTTATTCAAGGTCTTTTTCCAGTCACATTGCCAGTTGGCACTTGGTAGCAATCCCTCAGTGCCAGGGAGGCTCATACCTGGGAGTCACGTCCCATGCTGGGAAGAAGGTAATGCATTCATATGCTGAGTTTGGCTTAGAGAGAGGCCACATTTGAGCAACAAGGAGCCTCTCAGGAGGCAACCCTTAGGCACCTCATAACAATAGGCTAAGTTTCAATTTCAAGAGCAAAGACTCTTAAGGCTAGTCATCAATATCAAGGGCCCATCAGTGGATCATCCTCCTTCACCAGTCACTGCCCCTGCACTGGGGGGACTGTTGCTGCTCTCTTAGAGAATCTGGCAGAGCTCTCTAGGATGGGAATTCAGTATTCTCTCATTTATTGAGTGATTCTCCACCTACTGGGACAATGCCCCATGAACATTTGAAATTTTTATATACCTTATATTTATACTCAGGTAAACTTTCTCCCATGTATCCCCCATCCCTGACACCCCACCCCAACGATCCTTCCCCACCCCAATTGTAACCCTTCTGTGATCCAAAGCTTCTTCAAAGATGAAGCCATTACAATAGCTGAATATAATTAATAGGAAAATGAAATAATAATGATAAGTTTAAATGTAAGAGATAAAATACATAAAAATTAAAATAAAATTAAAAGATTGGGATATTTAAAAAATGAAAGTTATTTAAAAAAAATTTTTTTAACCTTTTGCCTTTAACCACTGCAATATCTGGTGTCCAGTCTGTACCATGGCACCTTCCTCCTCATTCCCCAGTGTCTCACTGTTTTTCATTTTGGTTTTTTTTTTAAAGATTTATTTATTTATTTATTTATCCCCCCCTTGCTGCTTGTGTTTGCTGTGTCCATTCGCTGTGTGTCTTCTCTGTGTCTGCTTATCTCCCCCCTGCTGCGAGGTCCTGCTGCATCAGCCCACCGTGCCGCGCGGGCCAGCCTGTCCTCACAAGGAGGCCCCGGGAAGCGAACCCGGGGCCTCCCGCATGGTAAACGGGGGCTCCATAGATTGAGCCACACCCGCCTCCTGCTGTGAGGTCTTGCTGCATCAGCCCACCGCGCCACGCGGGCCGGCCTGCCCTCACAAGGAGGCCCCGGGAAGCGAACCCGGGGCCTCCCATATGGTAAACGGGAGCTCTATTGATTGAGCCACACCCGCCTCCTCATTTTGTTTTCAGAGAAGTTTTAGGTCACAGTAAAGTCACACATAGAATACAGAAGACTCATACCCAACATCCTCCCCCTTTCCTCCCCCCCATATTAATACCTTTTTATATGTGGATGGTAGCATTGTTTTAACTGATATACAAATAGTGAAACATAGCTACTAAACATTGTCAATGGTTGACACTATGGGCTACATTTTAGACCGTACACTGTTATTAATCTTGATGATATTTACCATGTCCTGTGTCCATCACTGTATGGTTATGAAGAACATTTCTACTGACCACTAAATACCCCCTGTTTGGGAAGCGGGTGTGGCTCAGTGGATAGAGCTCCCATTTACCATATGGGAGGCCCCGGGTTCGCTTCCCGGGGCCTCCTTATGAGGGCAGGCCGGCCCGCGGCCCGGTGGGCTGATGCAGCAAGCCCTCACAACAGGAAGCGGGTGTGGCTCAACCGATAGAGCCCCCGTTTACCATGTGTGAGGCCCCAGGTTCGCTTCCTGGGGCCTCCTTGTGAGGGCAGGCCAGCCCGCGTGGCGCGAGGGGCTGATGCGACGGGACCTCACAGCAAGGGGAAGATAAGCAGACACGGAGAAGACACACAGCGAATGGACACAGCAAGCACAAGCAGCAAGGGGGGGATAAATAAATAAATAAATCTTTAAAAATAATAATAATAAATAAATAAATACCCCCTGTTTGATCTGTTACTCCCATCCCATCCCCCTGGGGCCCATGAAGACCTCCTGGCTTGACTCGTTGGCTGACAAGATTCATAGTTACATGCAACAAGACATCTTGACACACTGGTTTGTCCTCCCCTATTAGGAACCACCCTTGCTCTTGAGAGGCTCCCACCTATTTCTGAACAAATCAGTCCTCCCAAAGAAGGGAGTCCAACTCCTTCCCGCTCATTATGTGGGTCTCCACCCACTGATACAACACATTATGACAGAATGAACACTTACACACTCCCTAGAAGCCTGCTCTAGGTGCGCCCTGCCCCAAATATCTCCCCAACCAACACCCTAAACCAGTGACCCTTATCATTGCCATAAGAGCATTCCCACCTCTGTACTTTCAACCTCATACCCACAAATCCCCAGTGTTCACCTGGTCCCTCTCCCAACCCTCCCCGCAGTATTCTGGACCTTCTGACCCACCCTTTCCAATCTGCCCACCTGTCAACCCTGTACCACCGAACCCAGTAATATCACTACCCTCCTGTCCTATCTCTTCAATACACAACTATACTCTATCACTTTACCATAGATTACATCCATATGGGTGATGGCTCACAACCTTCTCTTTCTATTTTTTGTAAACCTATCTTACAGACAATAGCTCTCTGAGACTGCTCAATTTCCTTAATTCATATCAGTGAGGTCATGTGCTATTCATCCTTCAATGCCTGGCTTGCTTCACTCAACATAAGGTCTTCAAGATTCATCCATGTTATCCCATGTGATAGTACTTTATTCCTTCTTACGGCTGAGTAATATTCCATTGTATGTATGTACCATATTTTGTTTATCCATTCATCTGTTGATGGGCACCTGGGTTGATTCCAACTTTTGGCAATAGTGAACAATGCCGCTATTAACATTGGTGTGCATATATCTGTTCGTGTCTTTGCTTTCAATTCTTCAGGGTATATACCCAGCAGTGGAATTGCTGGATCATATGGAAGTTCTATAGTTAGTTTTTTGAGGAACCGCCAAACTGTCCTCCACAGTGGCTAGACCATTCTATAATCCAGCCAGCAGTGGATGAGGGTTCCCATTCCTCCACATCCTCTCCAACACTTATAGCCTGCTGTTTTTTTAATAGCTGCCATTCTAATGAGTGTAAGATGGTATCTCATTGTAGTTTTGATTTGCATTTCCCTAATAGCTAGCGATGTCAAGCATCTTTTCATGTGCTTTTTGGCCATTTGTATTTCTTCCTCAGAGAAGTGTCTTTTCAGGTCGCTTGCCCATTTTTTAAATGAGTTGTTTGTCATTTTATTTTTGAGGTGTTGGATTTCTTTATATATGCAGGATATTAGGCTCCTATCAGGTATATGGTTGCCAAATATTTTCTCCCATTGGTTAGGCTGCCTTTTTACTTTCTTGATAACGTCCTTTGAGGTGCAGAAGTTTTTAATTTTAAGGAGATTCCATTTATCTATTTTTTCTTTTGCTGCTCGTGCTTTGGGTGTGAAGTTCATGAAACCATTTCCTATTACAAGGTCCTGTCGATGCTTCCCTACATTATCTTCCAAGGTCTTTATGGTCTTGGCTCTTATATTTAGATCTTTGATCCATCTTGAGTTGATTTTTGTATAAGGGGTGAGATGGTATTCCTCTCTCATTCTTTTGGATATGGATATCCAGTTCTCTAAACACCCTTTGTTGAAGAGGCCATTCTCTCCCAACTGAGTAGGCTTGGTGGCCTTGTCGAATATCAGATGACTGTATATGCGAGGATCTATATCGGAACTCTCAATTCTGTTCCATTGGTCGGAATGTCTATCCTTGTGCCAATATCATGCAGTTTTGACCACTGTAGCTTTGTAGTATGTTTTAAAGTCAGGTAGTGTGATACTTCCAACTTCATTTTTCTTTTTCAATATGTCTTTGGTGATTTGGGGCCTCTTACCCTTCCAAATAAATTTTGTAGTTAGTTTTTCCAATTCATTAAAAAATACAGTTTTGATATTTATTGGGATTACATTAAATTTGTAGATTAGTTTGGGTAGGATAGACATCTTCATGATGTTTAGTCTTCCTATCCATGAACAGGGAATATTCTTCCATTTATTTAAGTCGTCTTTGATTTCCGTTAACAGTATTATGTAGTTTTCTGTATATAAGTCCTTTACATCTTTAGTTAAATTTATTCCTAGGTATTTAACACTTTTGGTTACTATTGTAAATGGTATTTGTTACATTTTAAACATCTCAAAAAAAACAAGTTTTAACTTTCACCTTTTGATGCACTTGATTACATCAAAATGCAATCATTTGGAGCGCCAGCACCACTTCACACTCGAAGCTCCAGCCGAAGGAGAAGGGGGTAAGTATGGAGGTTTCTATACCATGGCTCGTACAAAGCAGACCACCCACAAATCTCCCAGTGGTAAAGCACCCAGGAAGCAACTGCCTACAAAAGCCACTTGCAAGAGTGTGCCCTCTACCTTAGGGGTGAAGAAACCTCATCATTACAGGCCTGGTACTGTGTCACTCCATGAAATTAGATGTTATCGGAAGTCCACTCAACATCTGATTCACAGATTTCCCTTCTAACATCAGGTGCAAGATTGCTCAGGACTTCAAAAACAGATCTATGCTTCCGGAGCGCAGCTCTTGGTGCTTTGCAGGAGTCAAGTGAGGCCTAGCTTGTTTGGCCTTTTTCAAGACACCAACCTGTGTGCTATCCATGCCAAATGTGTAACAATTATGCCAAAAGACACCCAGCCAGCAAGCCGCATATGTGGAGAACATGCTTAAGAATCTACTATGATAGGAAGCATTTCATTCTCAAAAAAAAGAAAAAAAAATTTTCTCTTCTTCCTGTTATTGGCAGTTCTGAACATTAGATGTTTTTTTCCCGTGGGGTCAAAAGGTACCTAAGTATATGATTGTGAATGGAAAAATAGGGGACAGAAATCAGGTGTTGGCAGTTTTTCCATTTTCATTTGTGTGTGAATTTTTAATATAAATGCAGGAACATAAAGCATTGATGCAAGTCAAAATGTTTCACTGAACAAGTTTCAGCAGTTCAAGTTTAAAACAATTATAAATAAACCTGTTAAATTTTTCTGGACAATGCCAGCATTTGGATTTTTAAAAAACAAGTAAATTTCTTATTGATGGCAGCTAAATGGTGTTCATAGCATTTTTATCATAGAGTAGATTCCATCCATTCTCTATATTTTTCTGAGTTGACCTAAATGCAAGTACCTGTTTTTAATGCTGCCTGTCTTCTGTGCTTTTCCTGCAAGTTTGCTATTAAAATCCATTAAACTACCAAAAAAAAAAAAAATGCAATCATTTTGTAATATGAAAAAACAAGGAAGAAAAAAATAAAGGGGAAAGGAAGATAAAAGAAGTACTACAATAATTACCTTCAGATATTTGAAAGATTCTCATATGGAAAAAAATTTAGACTTAATCTTGTCAGTCACAGAAGGAAGTCCTAGGACAAATGGGGAAAATATTTCATCTTAATATAAGAAAGAATCTTAAATGAAGGCAATACAACAAGGAAACAGGCAGCCTCAGAACAGAGTGGTTTCCCCAGCACTGGAAGTATTCAAGCTCCAGTTATAGAGAGGAACCCAGGGGGCTAGACTGGATCAGTGGTTTTCAAAGGATTTTCTAAGGAGTCCTAGTGACTTCACTTGGTAGTGCCTCAGGAAGCACAGTAGGAAACAAGGGAAAGTGTCAGTGAGCTGGATTCTAGCCTCCAAACCCCACTAAAAACAAAGTAGCTCTCCTTTTATCTGTTTTATATAGAGTTTTGATGAAAGATTTCATTGGAATAAAGGCATCAACTAAAAGAGTTTTTAAAAACCAATAGGCTAGATGAATAAACCAGTCAGTCATTTGGCAGTGGTTAATTGAGCCCATACCATGTGCAGAGTACAGTAGTAAGAATGGCAATCTAGGGCCCTGCCCTCTTGTTTATAGTCTCTCTGAGGAAAAAACACTACACATATTACTTATGTCATATTTAGTTAATTCATTACAATTTAGTAAGTACTATGAAAATACCCACACAAATCCAAGATCTTATGATATTTTGAATTAATATTTATGAAAATGGCTAATTTTTAACTAGATTTTGTGTCATGTGTTTGTGTGCCTGAATGACACTTTTTTTCTTTCTTTTTTTTCTTTTTTTGTGCCTGGTTGGGGAGTAAGAGAATGGAGACTACAGGTAGGAAAGTAGGATCAGTTTAGGGGAGGCTTGGAAAGCTATGATAAAGTTTCAACTCTCAACTTCAGGGATGGGGAGTCCTTAAAGGTTTTGAGCAGAGGAATGCCACGATTAAGTCAGCTGGAGAAAGAGCAGCTACTCTGACAATTGAAGGATGGACTGCACGGAAGCCAGCTGACACCTGACACAATGGCTTCCCAACACCACCACTCCATACTAGGGAGAGTAGGTGGTAACGGGTCAGGGTTCCAAAGGGAGGCTGTTTCCTTTGAACCATGTCAGCTCAGCCCAGCAAATCTGCCACCTGGCTGGGGTTTGATCCCGACTCCCACCTTGACTCACATGAGGAACAAGAGACCAGACAGAGTAGTAAGCTCTGCCCCTTGGACAAGTCTATTAATATCTAGTCATTAAAATAACCTTTTAATAAAAATGCACTTACTTAGGTGCTAAGCATGGGCATAAATATGGACAGAGGGGGTCATATTTTACACAAAGCCTGTCAGAGGTCCACCAAGTGAGAGAAGCAAGCAATCAATGGAGCCATTTTCTCCTGAGCAGACAATTCAAAAGCTATCCATTGCAGATGTATTACCTTTAAACATACATCAAAATTTTATTATATATTTTAAATCACTCAAAGTACCTATAATTGTAGCCACTTATAAAATGAATAATCACAATTCGATGTATCTTCTGGATACATTTCAATTTTTTCCACATTCATTTTTGTTTTAGTTTGTTAAAGGCTGTCAAGGCAATATACCAGAAATGGGCTGGGTTTTGCAATGGGGATATATTAAACACTACAATTTCAAGGCTGAGAAGATGTCTGAATCAAGGCTTCATCAAGTGATGCTTTTTTCCCCAGGGACCGACTGCTGGTAGTCCTGGAGTCCTTGCTCCTCTGACAAGGCAAATGGCAAGGCACATGACGGGTCTGCCCATCTCTGCCTTCTCTTCTAGGCTCTGTTGCTTTCTGCTCCATCGTGGCTTCCTCTCAGCTTCTCCAGTAAATGAATTAAGACCCACCCTGTGTCACACAATCTAATTAAAGGCCCTTAACTATAGGAATTTAATTAAAAGATCCCACATAGAATAGGTTTACAGGCCCAGGAATGAATTAGCTCTAAGAACACAATCTTCTGGGGTACACCCAGCTTCAAACTGTCATAATTTTTATTTAAATAGAAGTTACAATCACTTTCCAACAACTTTACACCATGCATTTTCATAAGTATATACTAAAGGAATTGGTCATGCTTGCTTTCACATCACAAGATAAGTTTATGTGTATATATTTCAGTTATTTAATTCACTTCAAACACTAAATTTTGCCATATTCCTTAGAACCACTGAACCTACCATTTAAGTTACTTAAGACAGAGACCATAGCTATATTGTGTTCACAACATGATCTGATACAATACACAGGGTGGTCTGCTTTTTTTTAAGATTTATTTATTTACTTATTTATTTACTTTCATCCATTTTTACTCCCTTCTCCCCACCCCCCCACCCCATTTTTGCTGTTTTTGTGTCCATTCACTGGGCAATTCTCCATGTCTGTTTCCTGCCCTCTCTTCTCATCCTTCTCCTCCTGTCTTCACTGGGATTCGATCCTGGGAAACTCCAATGTGGGAGAGAGGCATCCTGCTGCCTGCGCCACCACCTTAGTCCCTGGTTTTTCGGCACAGCTCGTCTTGGCTCTCCCTTGGTTCACTCTCCTGTTACATCATCATCTTGCTGCATGGCTCTGCGGGGTCTGACAGTGCACCTGTGCACGGAGCCTGGCGGCCCACACGCCTTCTATATTTTTCTTTATTTTTACCAGGAGGTCCCGGGGATCGAACCTAGGTCCCTCCATATGGGAGACAGATGCCAAACCATTTGAGCCACATCCGCCCCCCCATGATCTGCTTATAAAGAGAAATGGAAAATGGCCAAACAAAACCTGTAGCCTTTTGCTATAAATTTCATACTTAATGAAATTTGCCAAGATTACTTCCTATATTTTCTGACTTTCTTCAAAATTACCACATTCTAAATATTTTATAAATCATTTGATCTCTTCAGAACTTGCTGCTAGCAACTGACCTAACATGCAGTCCCCTCTTCAGACTTTCCCCTGAAGTCAGTCACTGTCATTTATCCTTGCTCTTTGGTATTTAGCCACTTTTCAGCACACTAAGACTCTTATCTAAACAAATTTGAATTACTTTTAGGATTAACATTTCACAGGAACATAGTCAAAGAAAAGACAAATATACTTTTATTCTTCACCTTCATTTATCAACTAATTTGATGTAAGAAGCATGAAGTATGTTAGCTATATTTCATTATAGAACTATTTCTTCCTCTATTCTATCATTTTTTCTTGAAATATTGGAAGTTTTGAATAAATATATATATTTAATAGGGTCTGGTTGAAGAGTAATTTCCAGTTAAATTTGTATCCATTTAAATTTGTAAATGGTAGAGCCAAGATTCCAGAGTATTCTGACCTCAGAGCACATTCACTTAACCTCCACACTCGTAAGAAACTGGAAACACCAAGGGATCATTGACAAAAAGAAGAGAGAGAATGAATGTACTGATTTTAGTCATATTGAATCTAAAGTGATGAGACTTACCAAATATCAAATAAGGATTTGGACTGTAAACAGATGAAGGGCAGATTTAGAGATACTGATTTTTGGAGTCATCTTCTTATAAGAGATAGTTAAAAGCCTTGAAAATAAACAGGCTTCTGAGGAACAGCGTAAACATTGGAGAGAGGCTCAAGGGCTGAGCCGAAGGAACAACCACAGTAAACTGTAAGAGAAAGAGGACACTGCAGAAGAAATAAAGAAGCTGTAGTCCAACTGCTAGAGGGACAAATAATATGGATGGATTGTCAAAACAAATAAACCGAACTGTTAAGTTAAAATGTATTTGCTTGATATTGTGTAGACAAAGCCTTAATAAAACAACAGCAAAATATAGTCAGCGCCTTCCTTAGCTCTTCCTGCACATCAGTAATTCACATTATCATCTTCATCACAACAAAATTTATTAAGGGGAGCAGATGCAGCTCAAGTGGTTGAGCACCTGCTTCCCATGTATGAGATCCCAGGTTCGATCCCCAGTACTTCCTAAAAACAAAACAAACGAAAAAACCAACTCTCATTGGGGAGCGGATGTAACTCAGTGGTTGAGCACCTGCTTCTCATGTACAAGGTCCTGGGTTCAATCCCCAGTACTTCCTAAAAAAATAATAATAAATTTTTAAAAATTATTGAATGTGCTAAATATTTTCTTAAATACAAATGAGAAAAATGAGGATTATAGAGGTAAAAATACCTAAGACGCTGTGTCATTAAATGACAAAGCTGGAATTTAAATCCTTGTCTGTCGAACATTCAGACCCACTCTTTTCATCAGAACAGCATTCCAGAAATGTGGAATAAATGGAGATGAAATCATTTCTAGGTGTTTGTGGCCATGGCATTAAGTAACATTGAATCAATAAATTTTTTTTTTTAATATTTTTAAAGATATTTTTATTTACTTTATTTACTTATTTCAATTTATCCTCCCTCCCCACCACTCCACCCCATGGTTCCCTTGTCTGTTTGCTCGCCTTCTCCAGAAGGCACCAGGAACCCAATCCAGGACATCCCATATGGGAGGCGAGTGCCCAACGGCCTGAGCCACATCCGCTGTCTGTGGACTGTGGTGTCTGCTGGCTTGTGGTATCTGCTTGTTTAGGCGTCTGCTCATTGCAGCGGGGTGCAGCATCTAGCTCGTTGCAACAGGTTGCAGCGGGGTGTGGTGTCTAGCTTGTTGTGGTAGGGTGCAGCAGGGTGCAGTGTCTAGCTTGTTGCAGTGGGTGCGGATGTCTGCTTGTCTTCTTTAGGAGGCACTAGGACCCAAACCCGAGACCTCCCATGTGGTAGGCGGACATCCAATTGATTGACCCGCATCTGCTTCCCAATAAATAGTCTTTGAATCAATCACATAGGAAAGTTAATCCCTTTCCGATTCCCTTTCAGTTTTTCTGATGACCTCAAAGAGGAGATGTCACTTTGGAACAAGTTTCTGAAATATCCCCCTAACACCTGCCAAACTCCATTTTTTACAAAAAAGGAGGCAAACCTTGAGGTCAGAATTTTCTGCAGACAATATCTAGCTGGAGTTTAATAACATTATTTTGTTTTCATTGTATTTTTTTTTTTTTACAGTTACTTTCTATTAATGGCAAATTATTCTGGCTTTCCATTTACAGTAGTCAATAAAATTTCCTGTCTAAATAAATGTAAGATTTCAAAAAGTGAATCTGATAAAATATATATATATTAAGTAAATAATAATACGTATATGGATGTGGGAAAATTATTAGAGTGGCCTGTGAATGATTAAAATGATTTTAAATGATTAAAATTTAGGAGAAACTGCATTATGTTAAACATATACTCTCTTTCTTTGAAACTCTTTCTCGTGACCTTAATGCCAGGGATCAGTTATTTATTTTCTCCTTCCATTCCTATAATTTTTTCTGTAGAACTGATCCAAGGGATGACTTACATTTGATTATCCATCTCATATGGCAGACTTCCCCCTTTTTAAAAAATTCCTGCTTACCAGCTGTCAGGGTTCTAGCTAGCATAAAGTTCTTCGATGGAATGTTTCTACTCCAAAAAAGTTGAGCTGGATTTGAGACCCTGCTCTAACAGTCCAGTTCTCTTAACTAGCTTTCCAGGGCTAAAAATAGTGGGACTTCTGAATCACCAGCCAGGAGTCTCCTCTGCTAATTTTTGCTACAAAGGACTTAAAAGTCTAAGCCCGAGGGAAATAAAGCATGTTCATATTCACTTTTATTCCTAAAATGTCTCAGTAATAAAATTTAAAAAAAGGTGGTTACTACTTTTCAAAGCTTTTTTACCCTTCTGTTCATTCAAAACTATCCAATTCTTGAGAAAGACCTTTAAACACATGTCAGTTCACACAGATGAGTATCATGTGAGCAGGGATTCAAGGAGGTGTTAGGCAGAAGTGATTCCCAGCTAGTGCTATTCAGAACTCTCTCACATGACCTAGGTAATGGGAGTTCTGTATGTTATCCGTCTTTCTATGTGTTAGCTCATCTAATCCTAACAACAAAGCCATAAAGGTATGTGTGTATGTGTGTAAAAACCCATTTGCAGATGAGAAGACTAAGGCCGAAATTCACATAGTTGGTCAAAGGCAAAGCTGAAATTTGAGCCTAAACTTCTGAAAACACATTATCCACCTCCACCACCTACTCAGCTTCACTCTATTTGTACACACCATTTCAACTGTACTTCTATGGTTTTTGTAAACTTCCAAAGCTGCCTTGGATTTTGGGAGTCATGAGGACTTGGAAGTGGGAAAGGAGGAGTTAAGATTCTGGGAATAGCAAAGAATAAAACAGTAAACAGCAGCCCAGCGAATGGACAATTTTTTCAGGAGTGACCGGGGATTGAATCTGGGACCTCATACATGGGAAGCAGGCACTCAAACCACTGAGCTATACCCGCTCCCCTCAGTAAGTGATTTTTGAAGGGTGATAAATGGAAGAATTTTGTATGCTTCCACATGATTCAGAATAAGGGGAAAAGGAGGTAACATTTCAGGTTTTTTAGACATGTCATCTAAATCACTTCCTTCAAACACTCAAATTCATAGAAGTCAAATAAAATAATTGCTAATT
Source organism: Cabassous unicinctus (assembly GCA_029593785.1). Classification (NCBI taxonomy): domain Eukaryota; kingdom Metazoa; phylum Chordata; class Mammalia; order Cingulata; family Chlamyphoridae; genus Cabassous; species Cabassous unicinctus. The sequence goes on along the minus strand of JAQZBX010018319.1, from coordinate 21,996 downwards.
AAGTGTTAACTCTAGATTGTATATTAGTGTGATCCAAATTTTCACAGGCCTCATCTGCCTATGGGTACAAAGGAGGCTACATTAGCATTTATACTCAAATTTTATTGTCATTTTTCACAAAATAACTACAGGATTTAAGCATCACTTACTATCCCCACCTCCAACCCTGCCTGCCATAACTAATCCTAATATTGCTAGGATTCCTCATAAGCTGTATGGGCAACAGATCGCCACCTCTTCTGTTCTGTACACTGCTGTTAGGCATTGAATTGCATCCCCTGCAAAAATACACTGAAGTCCTGATCTTTAGTACCTCAGAATGCAACCTTATTTGGAAATAGGGTCGTTACAGATGGAATTAGGCTATATAAAATGAGGTCATACTGAAGTCCTTAATCCAATATGACTGGTGTCCTTTTAAGAAGAAGAAATGTGGACACAGAGGAGAATGCCATGTGATAACTGGAGCAAAGAATGCTATGGTGGCAAAGAAGCCACTGCTAGGATCCAGGAGAGAGGCATAGGACAGATTTTTCCCAACAATTTCAGAGGAATCATGGCCCTTAATTTCAGACTTCGAGCCTTAATTTCAGACTTCGAGCCTCCAGAACTGGAAGACAATACATTTCTGTTGTTTTAAACCACCCAGTTTATAGTACTTTGTTATGGCAACCCTAGGAAACTGAGCCGACTGCTCACCACCCTCAAGAGGAAAGTACCTGTATATTATAATTGCTGCAGTGACCTCTTTGAATATGCTGTATTTTTGTCAAGGAAGCTGTCTGTAATGCCTCCAACTTTGCAAAAACTCAAGATGTCAAATGACCATGTGTGTCTACCAACCCCTACCGAGTTCTTTGCATTAAATGAGGACCCCTCTGTTGACTGAATTCTACCCCTATTTAGACAAATTCTTAATCTTAATCCACACGCCTGTGGGTGTGAACCCACTATAAATAGGAGCTCTTGGAGATGTTATTTTTACTTAGGCTGTGGCCCAACTGAATGAGAGTGGATCTTAATCCCAATCACTGGGGGCCTCACAAAGAACCAGAGACAGGAAGTCAGCACAGAAGGGAAAGGAGAGGACATTGCCATGTGAGGAGGCAGAGGTAAGCCAAGGAACCCAAAGGATCACCAGCAGCCAGCACCAGAATACTACAATCTTCAGGAAGAAAACAAGCCTTGCAGATAGCTTGATGTTGGATTTCTAGTCTCTGAAACCATGAGTCAATTAATTCTTGTTTATGCCAAAACCAGTTTGTGTTATTTGTGAGAGAAGCTCATGCACACTAAGACACTATGCCTCCCTAAAGTCCCATTTATCTTGAGTCACCTGGAACCCTGCTCAAACTGTGGGTCTCACAAATTCCTTTTGAAATAGCTTTTGCTTCAGCCCTCTGGTTTCCTAAAGTTCAGCAAGATACTGCATGGAACAAGTTGAGGAATAGACACTACACTGTCCTCTCCACTTTTCTGTCTTGCTGAAAACACTGCCCTGCACATGAAGCTCATGCAAGCAGATACCATGGAGTTCACCAGCCAACCTGTTATTCAAACACACCTAAATTTTTTAAATTCCAGCTGGGAAACTTCCTCTCCCAATATTAGTTTTAATAATTCAGATTTCTCATATATAAGAATTACATTTTTTAATGTGGCTGGAATTTCAAATTCATTAAGTCTCTTCTCTAATCAGTAAATAAATTCAGACCCATTTTATAGGATTTTTACAGAGGAAGTGAGTATAAAATTGAGATTCAGCAAACCTGGCTTTAACTCTTGGCCAAGGAATAACCAGTTGAATGGCCACAAACAGGTCATTTACTTTCCTGGGACATTGTATTTTCTCCAGAGGGTTGAACTTCCCAAATAGGGGATTATAAAAACCTCTAGACCCTCTCAATTTCTATGATTTCAAATGTAATTTCATTGTATTTTCCAAAGTTGCCTGCACCAATATGTATCCCAACCCACATGCTCTTCTTACAATATGGCATTGACATACCTTCACTGAGAGCTGAAATTTATATTCCCCCTTCTTGAATCTTTATGACTTGCTTGACCAGTAGAAAGTTGCAGAAGTAAGGCTGCTAGACTTCCAAAGCTAGATCATAAAAGGCAATACAGGGGGGTGGATGTGGCTCAAATGGTTGGGCGCCCGTCTCCCATATGGAGGGACCTGGGTTCGATCCCTGGGACCTCCCGGTAAAATAAAGAAAAATATAGAAGACACGTGGGCCGCCAGGCCCTGTGTGTGTGCATGCCAGGCCCCGCCAAGCCACGCAGCAAGGTGATGACATAACAGGAGAGTGACACAAAAGGAGAGCCAAGACGAAACGTGCCAAAAAACCAGGAACTAAGTGGCACAGGTGGCAGAACGCCTCTCTCCCACATCGAAGTTTTCAAGGATCGAATCCCGGTGAAGACAGGAGGAGAAGGATGAGAAGAGAGGGCAGGAAACAAACATAGAGAATTGCCCAGCGAATGGACACAAAAACAGCAAAAACGGGGGGAGGGGGCGTTAAAAATGGACAAAAGTAAAATAAATAAATACATCTTTAAAAAATAAAAGGCAATACAGCTACAGGCTAGTCCATCTCTTTCTCTGCCTTGCTCTCTCTGTTATTGTCTCTATACCTCAGCCATCTTGTTGTCCACACAGTGAGGCCACATGTAGGTGTTTCAGGCAAAAGCCCTAGTTAAGTCCCCTAAAATCACTAGCCGCCATCAGCTGCCAGACATGTGAGTCAATGAGCCTTCAGATGATTCAACCTTCAGCTTTGGGTCTTCTAGCTAAGGCCTCGAACAACACAGAGCAGAGAAAAGCTGAGCCTGCTGTACCCTGGCTGAATTCCTGACCCACAAAAACCATGAGAGTTTACAAATGGTTATTATTGTTTTAAGTCATTATGTTTCAGGTTTAATTTGCCAGGCAGCCAAAGTAACCAGAATCTGGGATGAGAGAAACTAATATGTGTATATTGTCTACTATATGCCAGGCACTGCACTGGGCCCCTTATTCACATAATTTTCTTTAGTCTTCACCATAACTCAATATTTGTTATTATGCCCTTTTCCCTTGCATATTTATTTATTTGTTTTAAAGCAATTTTATTGAGATATATTCACAAATCATAAAACCTATACAAAGTGTATAATCAATGGCTTTTAGTATAATCACAATGTTGTGCATTCATCACCACAAAAAATTTTAGAACAATTTCATTACTCTAAAAAGAAAAACTCCACACCCCGTAGCAGTCACCTCTCAATCCCTCTATCCTTCCCCAGCACTACATAACCACTAACCCAATTTCACCTTTATAAATTGATTTCTATTTACATATTATATAAATGGAATCATACAATACATGGTACTTTGTGTCTGATTTCTTTTACTTAGCATAATTTTTGTCTGATATTAACATCTTGTAACATTAGCATATATTTTTTCACTTTCAAAGAAAAACAGACTTTATACAATTTTACACACATTCATATTTCACATGAGGTTTTACTATGCTATACAGTCCCACATTATATTTTTCAGCTTTCCTTTTAGTAATTTACATGACCTTAGACTTTCCCTTTCAACCACTGTCATATCCATATAGCAGCACTTCTAGTTACAATCATTATGTTGTGCTTTCACCTTTTCTATTCATTTCCAAAGATTAACACACATCCTTTTAATCAATTCTGCACTAGTTAACCCCCAGATTTCCGTTCTCTAACCTCATGCTATTTTCTGGTAACCCATATTCAAATTATTAACTCCATAAGATTACACAATGCATTTAGTTCATAATACTGCAATTATACTGTATTTGTCCTTTTGTTTCCGGCTTGCTTCACTCAACAGGTGAAGCAAGTGTTTCACCTTGCTTCAGGTTTGTCCATGTTGTCATATGTTTGTTTTGTTGTTTTTTTGTCCATGTTTTATGACTTCATTTCTTCTCACCACTGCATAATATTCTATCGTGTATATACCACAGTTTGTTTATCCATTTATCGGTTGATGGACACCTGGATTGTTTCCATCTTTTGGCAATCATGAATAATGCTGCTGTGAACATCGATGTGCAGATGTCTGTTCATGTCTCTGCTCTCAGTTTTCTGGGTATATGCACAGTAGTGATATTACTGGGTCACATGGCAAATCTATATTCAACTTCTTTAGAAACTGCCAAACAGTCCTCCATAGCAACTGTACCATTCTACATTCCCACCAACAGTGAATAAGTGTTCCTATCTCTCCACATACTCTCCAACACTAAAGTTCTCTGTCTTTTTAATAGTGGCCATTCTAATAGGTGTGAAATGATGTCTCATTGTAGCTTTAACTTGCATTTCCCTAATCACTAATGATGAACATTTTTTCATGTGTTTTTTTCACCATTTGTATTTCTTCTTTGGACAAATGTCTATTCAAGTCTTTTGCCCATTTTTTAATAGGTCTTTATTGTTGAGTTTTAGCATGTCTTTATATATCCTGGATATTAAACCCTTATCAGATATGTGATTTCCAAATATTTTCTCCCATTGAGTTAGCTGCCTTTTCACCCTTTTGACAAAGTCCTTTGCGGTGCAAAAGTGATTAATTTCAGGAAGTCCCATTAATCTATTTTTTTCTTTTGTTGTTCATGCTTTGGGTGTAAGGTCCAAGAAACCACCACCTACCACAAGATCTTTGAGACGCTTCCCTACATTTTCTTCTAGTAGTTTTATGTCCTGGCTTTTATATTTAGGTCTTTGATCCATTGTTAGTTGATTGTTGTTTAGGGAGTGAGATAGGGGTCCTCTTTCCTTCTTTTGGTTATGGATATTCAGTTGTCCCAGCACCATTTGTTAAAGAGACTGTTCTGTCCCATTAACATGGGCTTGGTAGGTTTGTTGAAAACCAGTTGGCCGTAGCGGTGAGGGTTTATTTCTGTACTCTCAACTCTATTCACTGATTGATGTTCTATCTTTAAGCCAATACCATGCTGTTCTGACACTGTAGCTTTGTAATATGTTTCAAAGTCAGGCAGTGAAATTCCTCCCTTATTGCTCTTTTTTATGTTTTTGGCTATTTGGGTACACTTTCACTTCCAAATAACATTGGTAATTGTCTTTTCTATTTCTGTAAAATAGGCTGTTGGAATTTGATTGGTATTGCATTGCATCTATAAATCAGTTTGGGTAGGACTGACATGATATTTAGTCTTCCAATCCATGAACATGGGATGTGTTTCCATTTGTTTAGGTCTTCATTGATTTCTTTTAATATTGTTTTGTAGTTTTCTGATTATAGGTCCTGTACTTCCTTGGTTAAATTGATTCCTAGGTTTTTGAGTCTTTTTGTTGCTATTGTAAATGGAATTTTCCCTGATGTCCTCCTCAGATTGTTCAATACTAGTGTAAAGAAACATTTTTTATTTTTGCATGTTGATCTTGTATCCTGCCACTTTGCCAAATTCGTTTATTAGTTCAAGTAGTTTTCTCATAGAAATTTCAAAATTTTCTAAATATGAGATCATGTCATCTATGAATAGTGAGAGTTTTACTTTCTCTTTTCCTATTTGGATGACTTTTTTTTTTCTTGTCTAATTGCTCTAGTTAGAAATTCTAGCACAATGTTGGGTAACAGTGGTGACAGTAGGCATCTTTGTCTTCTTCCCAATTTTAGAGGGAAAGCTTTCAACCTTTCCTCATTGAGTATGATGTGGGCTGTGGGATTTTCATATATGCCCTTTATCATATTGGGGAATTTTCTTTCTATTACTATCTTTTTTTCAAAGTTTTTTTTATCAAGTAAGGATGCTGTATTTTGTTGAATGCCTTTTCTGCATCGATCAAGATTATCATGTGGGTTTTTTTCCTTCAATTTGTTAATGTGGTGTATTACATTAATTGATTTACTTATGTTGAACCACCCATGCATACCAGGAAAAAAGTCCCACTTGGTTGCGGTGTATAATTCTTTTGGTATGCTGTTGGATTCTATTCACAAGTATTTTGTTGAGAATTTTTGCATCTATGTTCATTAGAGAGATTGGTCTGTAATTTTCTTTTCTTATGGTATCTTTTTTTGGCTTTGGTATTTTGGTGTTAGGGTTATGTTGGCTTCATAAAATGTATTGTAATTTTCCCTCCTCTTCATTGTTTTGGAAGAGTTTAAACAGGATTGGTGTTAATGCTTCTCAAAATGCTTTGTAGAATTCACCTGTGAAGTAATCTGGTCCTTGATTTTCTTTTTTGGGAGATTTTTGATGACTGATTCAATCTCTTTAAATGTGATTGGATTATTGAGTTCTTGTATTCTTGTAGCATCAGGGTAGGTGGTTGTATGTTACTAGGAATTTGTCCAGTTCTTCTAGGTTGTATAGTTTGTTGGCATACAGTTTCTCATAATATCCTCTTAGATGTGTTTTATTTCTGTGGGGTCAATCATAGCTTCCCCTCTTTCATTTCTGATTTTATTTATTTGTATCTTCTCTCTTTTTTTCTTTGTTAGTCTAGCTAAGGGTATGTCAACTTTAATGGTTTTCTCAAAGAACCAGTTTTTGGTTTTGTTGATTTTCTCTATTTGTTGTTTTTGTTGTTGTTTTTCTCAATTTCATTTATT
>JAQZBX010018319.1:0-15286 GCA_029593785.1 Cabassous unicinctus | reverse complement strand
TCTCCATATATTTACTAATTTCACTTACAATTTCTTCTTTGACCCACTGATTGTTTAAGAGTGTCAGCCGAAAGGGGTGCTTATGCAAAATACCAGAAATCTGTTGGCTTTTATTGGGGGTAGAAGCTTACAGTTACCAGGCCATAAAGCATAAGTTACTTCTCTCACCAAAGTCTGTTGCCACGTGTTGGGGCAAGATGGCTGCCAATATCTGCAAGGGTTCAGGCTTCCTGGGTTCCTCTCTTCCTGGGGCTCGTTCCTCTCCAGGCTCAGCTGCACTGGTTTTTCCACAAGGCCAGCTGTAGACTATCAGGTGAACAGCTCATCTCTCTTCCCGGGGCCTCTGCAGTGTCTAATGGAGCCGTCTCTGTTTCTCAGGTGTTTTTACTTCCTGGGTTCCAGGATCGAAACTCCCACCTCCTTTCTCTGCAGTGCAGTTTCAACATCCTACTGACGTGGCCCTATCAAAGCCTTAATCATTATTTAATCAAGTAAAAGTGAAACCTTTTAATACAATATAATCTAATATGCCCAGAGGAGCAGACCAGTTTACAAACAATCCAAAATCTATTTTTGGAATTCATAAACAATATCAAACTGCTACAAAGTGTGTTCAGCCTCCCACATTTGTGAATTTTTCCCTTTCCCATTTATTATTGATTTCCAGTTTCATTCCATTATTATCTGAGAAAGTGCTTTGTATAATTTCAATCTTTTTAAATTTTTTGAGACTTGCCTTGTGACCTAACATATAATCTATACTGGAGAAAGATCCAGGAGCACTTGGGAAGAAGGCATAACCCGCTGATTTGGGATGCAATATTCTGTATATATCTGTTAGATCAAACTTTTTTATTATATTGTTCAAATTCTCTGTTTCCTCATTGATCTTCTGTCTAGTTCTATTTAATAATGTAAATGGTGTGTTGAAGTCTCCAACTATTATTAGAGATGTCTATTTCTCCCATCAGTTTTGCCAGAGTTTGTCTCATGTATTTTGGGGCACCCTGGTTAGGTGCATAGACATTTATGTCTGTTATTTCCTCCTGGTGGATTGTCTCTTTTATTAATATATAATGGCCTTCTGTATCTCTTATAACTTTTTAGCATTTAAAGTCTGTTTTATCCAATATTAGAAAAACCCCTGCTGTTTTTTGGTTACTGTTTGCATTGAGTATTTTATTCCAAGCTTTCACTTTCAGCCGATTTGTATCCCTGGTCTAAGGTGAGTCTCTTGTAGGCAACATATGGATGGTTCATGTTTTTTTATCCATTCTGTCAGCCCATATTTTTTGACTGGAGTCTTGAATCTATTCACATTCAATGATATTACTGTAAATGCATTATTTACATCCACCAATTTATTCTTTGGTTTTCATATGTCATATCTTATTTTCATCTGTCTTTTTATTCTTTTGGTTGTCCTTTCTGCCATTCTTGCCTTCTGCACTCTCCTCTAAGCTGTCTCTCCTATCTTTGTCTTTCGGGCTGTAAGGCTCCTTTTAATACTTCCTGCAAAGGTTTTCTTTTTTATGAAGTCTCCTAGTTTCTGTTTGGTTGTAAATATTTTAAACTCACTTTCATATGTGAAGGACAATTTTGCTGGATAAAGAATTCTTGGCTGACAATTTTTCTCTTTCATTATCCTAATTATATCATATCACTGACTTCTTGCCTCCATGGTTTCTGATGAGAAAGCTGCACTGAGTCTTACTGGGCATCCGTTGTACATGATGGTTTGTTTCTCCCTTGTTGTTCTCAGAATGTTCGCTTTATCTTTGACATTTGACATTCTGAGTAGTATATATCTTAGAGTAGGTCTATTCAGATTTCTTCTGATTGGGGTACACTGTGCTTCTTGGACATGTAAGTTCATTTCTTTCATGAATGTTGGGAAATTTTCATCCATTATTTCTTCAAATACTCTTTCTGCCTCTTTTCCCTTCTCTTCACCTTCTGGAACTCCTGTGACACATGTTGTTGTGCTTCATGTTATCATTCAACTCCCTGAGCCTCTGCTCCATTTTTCCCATTATTTTCTCTCTCTGTTCTTCTCTCTCAATTTCAGCTGTTCTCTCTTCTGTATTACTTATTCTTATCATTTCTAGTCTGCTGTTGTATGCCTCTAATGTGTTTTTGATCTCACCTATCATGTGTTTCATTCCCATGAGTTCTGTTATTTTTCTATTCAGGTTTTCAAATTCTTCTTTGTGCTTGCTCGGTCAGTGTCTTCTTGATGTCCTTTATCTCTTTAGCAATATTATCTTTCAACACATTAATTTGATTTTGGAAATTTGTATGAATCTTGTTGACTAGTTGTCTGAAATCCTGTGTTTCATCTGGGTCTTTGATATATTCCTTTTATTAAGCTATTTCTTCCATTTTCTTAGTATGACTTATAATTCTTTGCTGATGTCTAGCATCTGATTATGACGGTAAGTTTACTATGCCCAATTTCTCTCCCTTTTATAGGGATTTAGTGGCAAGAGAGTGTTTTATCACCGTTCTTTGATTCTTGGTTCAACCTGTTCTAGGTCTTTAGAATTGCCCTTGGTAATTGCTTAAATCTGGGCCGTGGGCCCAGTAATGGGTTGCAGGCCTTCTTCCAAGGGCCTTGGGGGAGGAGGCTGTAAAGGCCAGAAAAAGCCTCTCTTACTTTTTTACTTTTAATCCCCTCACATGCACTTCCTTTATCTGCCAGAAGATGGTGCTCTTCAGCAGGCCTCTCAGTTAAGAAAAGCCTGATCAGCGTGTGTTTGCTGCTCCAGACTGGATCAATGTGATAGTTTCCTGCCTGGAGGCTAAGAGCCTTGCAAATCAAATTTTCTCAGAGATGTTTTCCAACCTTCCCTGGCAGCCCCCTCTCTTTTCCCCAGGTAGGAAATAATTCCACTCCCCTCTGCTTCCTCAACAACCAGTCCCATTCAATAGGGAGGGCGTTTGAGAAGGTTGCATCTCTTTAGTCCCTTGTTGGCTCCCAGGAAAAACCATGGTGCACCCCACCCAGCCTGGAAGGGCTCCTGGGACACAGCAGACCAAATTTGTGGGTCAAAAGCTGAATCAGTCTTAGGCTGAGTCCCTCTCTCTAGGGTTTCCTGTGGTGGCCCCCTTTGTCTGTAGCTGCAACCTCAATGCCAATGCCAGAGAATTCAAAGCTTTCTGCTGTAGGGTGGAGGAGGGGCTAGGCAGCCATGACTGCAGTCTACTCAGAGTCTTAATGTCAAGGTTCCTCTCCTGTGCCTCTCTCTCTTCTGGGCGGTGTCCAGCCTCCCCCTGGTGTCCTACACCTTATAACTTTTTTTTTTCCAGGCCATTTCTGCCTGTCCTCTAGCGATTTTTCTGAGTAGAGAGAGTCCTGTATCTTTCTAGTCCACCATCTTCCCGGAAGTCCCCCTGTGCCATTTTATTTAGCATATCTATGATTTATTTTAAGCCAAGTTTTTGGTCAGTAATTTAACTGCCAGATATAACACTGTTCTTTGGGAAAAATAACTTTCTTTAAGATGTTCCACTCCCTAGTGCTGTTCCCAGCAGTGCCCTTCACTGCCTGGTTAGTAAGAGGAAAAAACTACCATGAAGTAATGAGGCCCATTTCAAGGTTATGCTTGGAAAGAAGTGCTTTCATGTTGACAATTTTGATATAACTGTTTGTAAAATGATTAAAATTCAACCTTAAACTGCCTTCCATCTCTAAGGTTTAGTTCTATAAAATTATCAATATTTTTATTTTTAGATGTTTTTTAAAATGAGGAATTTTAGTCACTCTTCTAAACATTTCTTCTACCACTTCTCTCATATTAACTGATATTCATTTTTCTTAAATTATGCTGAAGGTAAGAAGTCTAAGAAAAAAGAGGTTAAATGAGAAAGAGGTGTTGACACACTTAATTTTCATTTAAATATATTGCATGTCAGAATCTGATTTGTTTCAGAAATGCAGCTATGATTTATAGCTAATATTTGAGGAAGACACCTATTTCCTCCAGTCTCTATAGAAAAAATAAAAATAGTAAATATACAAATATAATAGAATTATATATATACACATATAGATATTGATATATATGTTTAATTTTATGTTTAATTATGATTGGTGGGAGTTAGTGTTACACATAAATATTCTTATTATTAAAATACTTGAGGGTGGAAATTCAACCCATCTGAGTTCAAAACAGCAATTCAAACTGCCTTATTTTATTGGTCATCAACAAATGGAACAGATGCAGTATTTTGTTGACAGATAATATTCAGTGGTATATTGGATCTTGAACTAGAAACACTGGTGAATATTAAAGTCATAAATAATTCAATTCTTTGTAGAGTCAGTGTGTGACCTCAAAATAACCCTGTTCAATCTGAAGCCATTGGTAATGGCCCAAAGTTTGGCAAGGCCAAATCATACCCTGCCATATATAGTAACACACTGTAATATAGAGTTTCAACAAAGGAAATACAGTTAGCATAATAATGAGGCATTAGCTGAAATGCACATGGAGTTGTTGACCTGAAACAAAAATCTCCAGAAAGGATGTGTTCTGAAGGATGCTGACAAAGTAATTAAAATAACTGGAGAAATAGACCTAGCTTAAAACTTAGCAAGTCATAAGTCCTGTCTTAGTCATTTAACCTCTAACTTATGCTCCGTGATCCTTACAGACTATTTTAATATTCAGTTATTCAACAGAGTAAACTCACAGCAGTGGCATATTTAATTCCAACGCTCTAGCTACAAGCACCTCTACCCTAATACCAAACTTTTACATGATTTTTGTTGTGTGCTAATGTCTTTTCCTCAGTGATAGTTTTTTTTTGTTGTTGTTTTTTACTTACTGTGCTCTTATCCTTCAATGCCCCTCTTCTCCTTCCTAACTCAGATGTCACTTCTGTTATCCCTTCCCAGAGTTACCCTGACACAACGACTGCCTCTGTGCTCTCTAGCCACTTTGTAATCCATTCTCTATTTACATTCTCTACTACATTGGTACTTACATTCTCTACTCTATTGGTATCATTTATCTATGTGTCCATCCATTTCCCCCTCCATTTTGTCAGGTGCTTAAAAGCAGGGGCCATTTCTCATCATTTACCACTCAGCATGGTCCCAGAGCAGGGTGGTCAAAAGAGGGTTTGAGTCCTGGCTGTCCCGTGTATTAGCAATGTGATACTGGAAAAGCTACTTAGCTTCTCTGGCCCTCATTATCTCCTAACAGAATGTCCTGATTGAATTGCTTTGACGATTAAATAAGATAAATACCGATACAGTGCCTGTTATACAATAAGCACTCAATAAACATTGGTTACTGTAAGTAACAAGTGTTTTTTGTCATCTGGTTAATTGGAAATGTTTAAGTTATATCAGCACCTAAACAGACTGAAATTAGTGTGGTTACATCATAAATCCTTTCTTGATTAAAAAGATGATTTTAGGTTGTATATATGTTACTAGAATAACCTTTAAAAAAACATAGGACTGTACAAAACAAACAGTAAACTCTAATGCAAACCATGGACTATAGTTAATAGAACGATTATAAAAATGTTTTTTCATGAATTGTAACAAATGTGCCACACTAATGCAAGGTGTTAATAGGGTGGTATATGAGCACTCTATATTAGATGCATGATTTTTCTATAGACCTTCAACTTCTCCAGTAAAAAACAAATGATTATGTCCAACAAATCTCCAATTAATCATGGGCAGCAGTAGAAAGAATCTCTAGAGATATTATTTGAGTTAATACCTTCACTTATTCCAAGAAATCTTAAAAACCATAAAAATGATAACCATCATCAAAATAATTACCAACTTCTACCAAGCACAGTCCCCACAATATTTTTCTATTTAATATGGGAGTGAATCTAAATTAATCAGAATGCATTCAAATTAGTTTGTTAAAGTTTAAATGTGAAAATGGATACATTATTCACAAATAACTCTTTTATTATAGAAAATAATATTATATATAAAATATTCTAAAAATATCAACCATTTAATATCTTTAGAAATGGTGACTTGTGGCGAAGAAGTAGGAACCAGAGAACAATAGTTTTCTGTTGTTCTTTCTTATGAAATAACTTTGGACGGCATTATGCTTAGCCCTATACTAAATAATGTGAAAGTTGATATTCTAAAATATGCATCCACAGGTTCACATGAAACATAATCATACAGCAAAGACCACCATCAGGAATGTTAACTCTTCACTGTGCCAAAGGGCAAGTGAACTGTGTGTGGAATCTGTTTTAGTTTCCTAAATTGCTCAAGCAAGTACTATGAAATGGGTCAGGTTAAACAATGGGAATTTATTTGTTCATGGTTTGAGGCTAGGAAAAAGTCCTAATCAATGTGTCATCAAGGTCATGCTTTCTTCTCAAAAACTGTGGTACTCTGGGGCTGGCTGCTGGCTATCCTTTGTCCTTAGCTTATCACATGGCAGATCTCCTGGTCTCTCCCTTCTTTTCCTGGTTTGGTTGACATTCAGCTTCTTGCTTCCTGTGGCTTTCTCTCGATCTGAATTTCACTCTGCTTACAAAAGACTCCAGTAATAGAATTAAGGCCCATCTTGATTGAGGGGGCCATGCCTTAAGTGAAGTGGCTTCATCAAAAAGTCCATCTTACAATGGGTTCACACTCACAGGAATGGATTAAATTTAAGAACATGTTTTTTTCTGGGGTACATACAGCTTCAAACTACCACATGGATAGTGTTCTTGCTATCCCTCTTGTTATCCCAGGAGTTTGAAACATTTTGCATTTTTCAGTATCAAACTCACCCAGAGAATGAATTTTATCTGGATAATTGACTGGATAAAGAGTAACCTTATTGTTTGCTCTGGACAGTAATAATAATGAGCTGCCAACTGCCTGAAGCCATAGTCTTGAAAACAGGATAGTGGCTGATTGAAGGGGAAATTTCTGGGTAGAGCGAGAAAAGTCAGAAGTCCTTCCCAGGGGATCTAGAGAGCATTTCTGAAATAGAACAAAAATGAACCCTGTCTCTCCCACCCATGTCAACCTCTTTATCTTCTAAGGACTGGAGATAATTTCCTCTTCTCCACATGAAAATGCAAAGTAACACTAAGGACATACCGTACTACTTAAAAACAGTGTGCAGGAGCTAAGAGGTAAGAAATGAGCTGCATAATAATACTGTTCCACATTTCCCTTTATTCCCTTTATCACTGCTTTTCATTTCTTCTTGTATTGAAGCTCTTTTCAGAAATGTCTAGCAAACAGCCAGTATAGTACTACATTGGAATGCACATTCTGTCTATAAATAGTAGAGTGTATTGATCTTTATTATGTACAAACTGTAAGGCTTTTTAAAGTTCAAGCTCTTAGAAAAGCCTAAGTAGATTCATTCATTCTCAAATTTAGACCTTCCAGTAGATGATTTTTTTAAAATTGATTATTCTGACTTTAACAAGGTCAAATGAGATTTCCCAATAAGTATTAATAAGTGGAATTGAATGCAATGGATGAAAATGTATGTAGATTAATAATACTTTGTTTTTATATCATTTTTGTTCACTAGACCTCAAACTATTAAGTATCTTTTTGTTCTTGCATCATTGGATAGGTATTCTTTTTAATCTTAATTTTATGAATGAAGAAATATATATATATAAAGTTAAGTAATTGTCTCTTGGTAATTTTGATGGTAAATGAGGAATTCAGGGATCCTAAGCAATTCAAGTCAATAAATATTCTATCGATCATAAATTTTCAACAAAACCCTAGCTGTTACCCTTGTTATACTGTTGACTAATTGGAAAAAAGTAAAAAATATATCTATATATCTATATATATATTTACATATAAACTCATCCTTGTAATATTTATAGGTGCCATCAGGTGGTGATAAGTAAGGGCCCACCAAGGAATTTGACAGACCCATTAGAGAAATATGCTTCTTATTCAAGGGCATGAGTCAAAACTCACCAGGGATGGAAATAATATCAGACACACTCCTTTGCAGCAAAAATTCTTCAAAAGCTCACTTTCTCCAATTCCTCTCCTCCCATTCTCACTTAAACCCACTCCATTTTGCTCCTACTACTCCACTGAAACTGTGCTCATCAAGGTCATAAAGACCTCTGCACTGCCAATCCAGTGTCAATCTTTCCTCCTACACTTTCTTGTCTTATCAGCATTGCCATTTAACACATTTGAGCACTTATTCCTCCCTGACATACATTTTTAAAAAAATGTTTCCCTTTAATGATTACTACTTTTTATTTTTTTATTTCTATCTCCCCACCCCCCACCCCAGATGGCTCCCTTTTCTGCCCAGTTGTCTTCTTTAGGAGGCACCAGGAACCTAACCCAGGACCTACCATATGGGAGGTGAGTGCCCAACCACTTGAGCCACTTCTGCTCCCAGCTGGTTGCATCGTCTGCTTGGTTGTGGCATTGGCTGGTTGCAGCGTCTTGCTGGTTGTGGCATCTGCTCGTTGCGGCGTCTGCTTGTCTTCTTTAGGAGGCACCTGGAACCGAACTCAGGACCTCCTATGTGAGAGGCAGGTGCCTAATTGCTTGAGCCATATCCTCTCCCCCCGATATGCATTTTTCATTTGGTTTGCAGGATGTGACATTCTCGTGGTTTTTCTCTTACAAGAAAGACAACAACTTCATAGAAATTGATCTATTTGAAAGAGAGGGAAGAAAAATACATCTATGCTAAAAGAGGCACTCTTGGCCAATACTTATTAATCCAAGATGCCTGAGGGCCCAGTGATCTGTAGGTTTGCAATATTGTAAAATAAAATTCTCTGAACCAAGCTAGAGAAACGCAAACAATGAACATCTCTTTTTATGAATTCTCTTCCTGCAAAAGGGAAAAATTACTGTAATTGCAAATATTCAGTGAGTATGCATCTTGGAGGCCAAAAGCTGATTATCCATTGCCTCTTCACCTACAGACCATATGTTCATTGTGCTCTAAGTCAGAGGCCAAGATAGAGGCCTTAAAACTCAACAAGAGGAAACTGAAAGTAGTTGCTAATAGGTACAAATTCCCTGGCCAGGTTCTGAGTTGAAAGATTAACCTGTGGAATTGCAGGCACAGAGCCAACTAAATTCTTAAGAAAATTGTATTGCCAGAGAAATCTCAAGTTTAGTAAACGAAGAGTTGGTAATCGTTTAACCCCTAAATCCTAAATAATCCCTAGGTCTCCTCTCACTGATGGCTGATCATGGATTTTTCTTCAGTGCCCAGGCAAAAAAGTCCAGATGGTTTCTTATATGCAAGATCTGAATGTGTGATTGAATCAGTTACCACTCTGAGTTGTTTCTCATTCTATCCTTTTCTCTATAAGAGTTCTAATTGAAATTAGTGCATTTTATTTTACAATTGCATTTTGAGTATATTGGGATAATGAGATTTATCATTTAATAATAGATTGTCAGACCACAACAGTTATTTCTAGACTTAGTTGAAAACATGCATCACCCAGATATCAATTTATAGCTAAATGGAATAACTGAACCAAATGTTGCCTCCCTTTGGAAAGGACATGAGTGTCCATGCAAGTGTGCCATTATGTTAAGCTACGGCATGTTTGAAAGTTTATATATGTGTAGACTGTTGTGTATTGATGTTGAGTTACTAAAAGGTAGACTACAATTACTTTTCTCTATATAACATTCATTTCCCCTTCTTTTGGGAGTAGCATCATTTTAGGATTTCCTTTGGGGCCCTATTTATGTTCTCATTCATATGGTTGAGGTACACTTTTGTCTCTTACTCTAGGGGTGAGCATGTGGCCTAGACCTGGCCAATTAGCTACTGATTTCTTATAAAGAGTGATTGATCTGGGATGGCATGTGACCCTACTTGCTCCAATGAAAATGAACCCTAGGATTTCTTCAGGATTTGCCGTTGAGACATTTTTTTTTTTTTTCCTTTTTCTCCTGGACTTGAATCTTAGAACTTATAACCCTGAAGCTTCCAGAAGTCACCATTTGGGGCCTTAAAATGATGTCCCACAATGGAAGGCATGATTGAAAGTGATGCATTGATTTATTTTAGCCCTTGTATCAAGCCAAAATTGAAGAAATTGGGTTACATAAGCCCAATAAGTTCTTTTTTGCGTCAGCCAGTTTGAATCGGATCATCTCTTACAGCTATTTCAAGTACTTCTCTTAACTTATTTCAAATTGAAGGGAAAAATTTACACTAGATTATAGAAGTTGTATATTTTAATACTTATGCTTCCTAAGATTCCCTTAGCCAAAATCTGCTTCTTTAATTAAATGGAATGCTACCATCTTTTTTTTTTTTTTAATGAATTTCATTTAGGAAAGACAGAACACTGATTATCTTATTCCCTATCTACTATCTTTTCAGAAACTCTAGAAAACTAATATAAACATAAGACAAACACTGGCATATTTTATGTTTGCCCAATTAAATTGAAAGTTTGAGTTTCACAGTAGCTGGTTTCCTTGACATTGCCCTAGCCCTGTCATCTATGATCAAACATTCTCCTGCCATCAAGAGCTTGTCTCTGCTGTGTTCTATTCAATTTTATTGACCCTCAGGCCTGTCAGATTTTTTGTCTCTACAGAAATCAAGATGATAAATAGCTCACATAATTAAATAATTTATATCATCATAATAGGAGAAGAACATTCCCTAGTAACATATCCCTTTTTGCTATGACATATAGAAATATTTTGGGACAAGCTGACCTTTTGGTGTCCTTCAAATCAAAATTGTACTGGAAACTTCCCACTCTGCCAAATTTTCACAACAATCCTAATGACATCCTTTAAAGTCATAAATAAAACTAAATTTGTTTTGAAAGAGCATAGGATTTTGATTAAGACAAAACTTTACTTACATTAAAGCAATTAATCTGGTACAAGTAAAATTGTAATCCATATAAAAGTTAATATATCTGTTTCTTATATTTGATGATCTACACTTAAAATACTATATTTGAGCTTTCATTGAACAAAAATGCTACATTTTCTTTTTGTTTCTTAAATAATATGTTTCTTTTGCATTTTATCTTCCCATTCTTATAAGGAATTCTTTGTTCCCCCTTTTACAGGAAGGTCATGTAACTTCCCAGGTTCAGTCTTGGATAACAGAGCTCAGTTAGTAGTCTCAGAAAGGCTAGAGTATGAGCAAAGGAAAGCAGAGAATTTGTGCAGGGCAAAAAGGAAAGAAATTAGCCACCAAATTTACATTTTTAGAAAAACATTCAGACACTTTGTGGAACACAGCAATCCAGGAAACATTTATTCTTAATCTTCCGTGCTAGGACTAGGCCACGTGCTCACTCAGAATCCAGTAGGCATTTCCTAGGAATAGATAAAATTGAGTCAAATGCTGGATCTAGCCCTCTAGCTTCAAGCTCTTTCTCCTTGAGACTCGTGTTTTGTAAAATTTATAAAAGAAGTGTATTTTAATCACAGTCAGTCAAGACAACTGTCTTTTTATACTTGAAATTGCAGGCATTGTAGGATTTGCCGAAGGGGAAGCTGAGTTGCGGATGCATTTAGTTTGGGCTTGGTGGCATGTATTTATGTGGTTTACAGGCATTTCCGTATACAGTTGTTATTGCTAGCTTCCAAGTATAGGAATGGCTTCTAGGAATCTTCCTACACTCCACTGTGAAGACCCACCCAGCATCATGACACAAGGACATCAATGAGAAATTGGTTAATGAGTGCCACTAGACTAGTCACTCTCCAAGAGCTCTTGAAATGTCCTGAAATCCTATAGCTCATGTATGTTAGGAACTTGATAGAGGTTGTCCCAAACTTAGCAACAATCTTAAAATTGTACATGACATTACCAACAAGGAGTTGTGAAGCTGAAGCTTTTCTAAACTATCAATAAGAATAAATAAGTTTAAATTAACCATGCTTGGGGAAAGGTTGGATTATCTTTTTAAACCCTCCCTTCTGTAGAAAATTATATCCTGAAATTATTGTCATATGAAAAGATAATCAAATGAGTGTGCAGTTAAAAAGTGTAAGGGAAAAAGCATGAAAGACATGTATCAGGCAATACCTCAGTTTAAAGCATTTTGTTAATTTTCTGGATTTTTTTATCTTTGTGGTATTTTTTTTTTTTATCTTTGTGGTGTATTTAAAATTTGTGATTTGTTGTAATTTCTATCTTTCTAAATAAATGCTTTCTTACCAAATTTTGTATTCATTATTTTGTTTGGCCTTCCTTCCTATAGAAGCCCTCCCCACCAATTGTATAAGATTGAGGTCACATAAAACTTGGATCCACATGTCTTTGAAAGAATACTAACACAGTTTGATCTAAATGATTGCAAAACAAAAAATTCTGTGTCTCATCTAGGAGTTTCCAAGTTCTGGCTCTTTGTCTCCTTATCATATGGTACTTCTCATCTAAACACAGCAAGTTCTTTCCTTAACATTTTTATTCAATAACGTTTGGCTAAGCATAAGACAGTCACTATCAATTTCTCACCAGTTCCTGAGCATTCCTAAGTTGAAATTATTTTAGAGTAGTTTTTCATGGGAGCTTGCAAGTTGAAATGAAAAAGCACTGAAAATCAATTTCATTATAAGCTTTGAAGTAAAGGGATGTTGCATCAAAAAACTTGACTGAGTTGGTAGGTGGTATTTGCTTATTTTATTATGGAATGCTACAGCAGAGCAGCTTTTAAACCACTGAAAAACCCAGCTGGTGATTTTCTGAAATACATTCCCTGTACATAATCAGGGAAGTCTCAGCTTGACTGGGTGTTTGCACAGAATTCACTGAAAAGAATACATCTGTATTATTTCATGGCAGTGACTTCATTTATAACATTATGTACTTTCCGTCTCATAGTGGATGCTTCAGTTAACGATCCTGTTCCATGGCAAGTTGGATATTTTCCCTGTTGGGTATCAAAATAGTGAGACTAACAAACAGTTCTCAAAACCCGAGAACAGTTCAAAATGCAAAATTTGCAGTATTTAATGGACCAAAAGCCTAAAGTTTTAAAGCTGCACATACTCAAGCAATATGAAGTGGAGAATAGCAATTGGTAACAGCAAACTAACTTCTTATGGGAAACACAGAGTTCTTCCCTAGCCCTATTCATTCCAACATATGAAAGAGTCAAGGGCAAAATGGAATCCTGAAATACACAAAATTTAGGTCATGGAATATGAGGAGGAGGTTTTCATGGAAATTGAAAAAGTATAGTCTGTAGAATTCAATTGAGACCATCGGCCTCCCTTTCAATGTCACCTGATTTCTTCTCTCTCCTCACCCTGGCTAGTGTGTCAGGGCAGAGTCTAAAGGTATTTCCCGTATGAGACCCCACCCCCAACTTAAACAGTGTGGTTTTTTGGGGTACTGCAATATCTGAGAGCAGACAGAAGACTGTTTACTAGCAGAATCCGGATTGGGAATGCCTTAACTTTGGACAGTTTAGTGGACACCAGAGTGGGACTAGGGAAAGAAGACATGCAAAGACCTCCTCAGTCCTTAAGGAGAAGGGATCTCTTTTTCCCTGCATAGGTTCATAGATGAAGTCCCAGGAAACCCAGATCAATGGTTTAAGTCTACCAAAGAAGACCAAGGACCTGCCTAAAAGAATTCTCATGGATCACATGTAACCCAACTATTTCAGGAAGCAGGTTACCAGTGAGGGGTTTTGATCCAAGTCCAGACTTTAGGTTAGCACATTTCAACGGCAATAGGAGTCAGGCAGGTAACATGACTGAGCCAGGCAGGCCAGGTCTAAGGAAAACAGTAGCATGAGGGCCAGGATAAATCATCAGTGCTGTTCATCTTTAGGGTCAGAGAGACAGAAGTAAGTGGTGGAGCTGTGGCAGCTTGGTCTGTGCAGTGTGGACCACTGACCATCCACTCTGGCTGATTACTGCCAGAATTCTAATTTTTTCAAGAAAAATCAGAAATCTGGATTTTATGTGAAATCTGATTTTTAAAATATCAGTTCATTGAAAATTTTTAACAACACTATGGTGGCCAGTAACATGCAGGCCAAGCAAAAGATATTTGCAGACTGGTTTTTGGGTCACCAGACCATATGTGTGACCATATAATCAGTGTGACCAGGTATGATCCTTTGTTTTGTCATCTTGAAGACCCTTGTGACTTTGTGTGGCAGTAGGCTGTTGTTTGAGGATTCAAGAGATCTGGAGCTCCTCTCAGCCTTCTCTTAATATTAGATGGTGACACAACTAACAATATCTAGTTAATAAATAATAGAATAAAATGAGGACATTAAAATGCAAGGTAATATGAATATTATATTGCATTAATTGGAATTGAAGGTGATAGATTTTCTCTCGTTTTCATCTTAAAACCTGGGTAAAAAGAGAAAAATTAATAAGATATAGCTAAAAACTTAGGGAACTCTGGAAGAGTGTAGTGCTATAAAACTTAGTTGGCAATATCGAATGTGGATGAGATTTTGAAGATACGTTTTTATGTCGGCTCAATTACTCACTTCTCAGTTTTTTAGAATAGGCGATGTTAGCACCCAGAAAGAAATTATATTAGGCTTGGATGAAAGTAAGAATAGGAAGTTCTATGTATAGAAAATCTGAAAGTGCACTACTAATATATGAGCTATTACAAAATGATTCAATTCAAGGGGGAAAACCAAAAAACTATAGCACATTTCCTCTATTTTACAAAAAGAATAAAGTAAGTGCATTTATTAGGAAAAACAATCATGGATTAATTTAAAAGGAAACAAGTCACAGGCTCTCTGAAGATAATTTAAAAGCAACTCACTGGAAGCTCAAGAAAATGTGTGGCATGAATCAAAAAGACCAGGTTTCTGGAAGAAAAAAAAATTCTTATGGTTGATTGCAAAGTCTAAAAAAATGCAATGTCAAAGACGCTATTGCAGAATGAGATAGAGTACCTCTTTTAAAATGTAAAGTTTGCTCAAGTGGAAGATAAAATAAAAATAAAATGATATGAGGGAAAAAAATCCAAGGCTCACCTTAAATGAAAATATCAATGTATAGAGCTAAATACTCACACAAGCATGAATGTGTACACGCATATGAACACACATACGAGTACCAATAAAACTGGGGAAATCTGAATAAGATCAGTGGATTGTATCAATGTGATTATCCTTGATATGATGCACTATGGTTTGGCAAGATGTTACCACTGGAGGAACTGGGTAAAGGGCACATGGGATCTTTCTGTATTATTTCTTACAACTGCTTATGAATCTGTAATTATCTCAAAATAAATAGTTGAATTAGAAAAAAACTAATAAAAATGTAAAAAATAATAAGAAATTTCTAAAATATTTT
>JAQZBX010018318.1:0-34743 GCA_029593785.1 Cabassous unicinctus | reverse complement strand
TGTTGCCAATGGTTTGGCTGGATGGTCAGGGACTTGTAATGAACATCATTGGAAAATTGGTAACAAATAGGTATGGATAGACCTTTCTGAGTGGGCAAAGACATGAAAATATTTGTGTCCCACCTGAATGTTCACCAGTGGTGACTTCAACAGAGGGAGATTTTAATAATCATGTGAATAAGCTGACCCGCCCTTGTAGCTAACATCATCCTCTTTCCCCAGACACTCCTGTCATTGCACAATGGGCTTATGAACAAAGTGGCCATGTTGGTAAGTATTTAGGTTATGCATGGGCTCAGCAACGTGGACTTCCCCCACCAAGACAGACTTGGATACACCCACTGCTGAAGGCCCAATATGCCAGCAGCAGATACCCACACTCAGCTCCCAAAATGGCATCATTCCCTGATAAGATCAGCCTGCTACCTGTTGAAAGTTTGATTACATTAGACAATTTCCATCAAAGAATGACAGCAATTTGTTCTAACTTGAATAAACACATACAGCAGATATGAGTTTGTATTCCCTGCACACAATGTTTCTTCCAAAACTACCATCCATCCACTTACTGAATGTATTTTCCTCTGCTATGGTATCCACACAGCATTGCTTCTGATTATAGAACCCCCTTCACAGGAAATGATGTGCAGAAATGGGCACATGTTCATAGAATTCACTGATTTTACCATGTTCTCAATAATTTTGAAGCAGCTGGATTGATAGAAGAGAGGAGACTGAATTATGGTGCCAGCTAATTGGCAATACCTTTCAGGGCTGCAGGAATGTTCTCCAGGAAACTGTGCATACTCTTAAACAGCCATCATTCTATGGTGCTGTTTCACCAATAGTCAGGATTCATGGTTTTACCACGTTCCCTATCATCCTTAAGCAGCTGGACTGCTAGAATTGTAGAATGGCCTTTTGAAGACTCAAGTACAGTGTCAACTGGGTGGAAATACCTCTACGAACTGGGACAATGTTTTCCAGGAGGCAGTATATGCTATAAAACTTTGTATACGATGGTGTTATTAACCATATCCAGAATTCATGGGTTCAGGAATGAAGGATTGGAAACTGGAGTGGCACCACTCGTTATTATCCCTTTTGATCCACTGTGAAAACTTTTGCTTCCTGCCCCTGAAACCTTCAGCTCTGCTGGTCTACAGGTCTTAGTTCTAAAAGGAGGATTGTGTCAGCCAGGGAAAACAACACTGATTCCATTGAACTGGAAGTTAAAACTGCCACCTGGCCATCTTGGGCTCCTTGTGCCTCTGAAACAAAAGTAAAAGAGAGGAATTACTGTATTGACTGGGATAATCCAAGCCAGATTAGCAATGGTCCAGAATCTTCAGGAATGAAAGATTGGGTCACTCTACCATGGCCAGCTGTGGTACTTGCTGAGGGTAAAGGTAACATGGAATAGGAAGTGGAAGAAGGTAGTGATAAATATGAAGTTCAACCATGTGACCAGTTACAGAAGTGGGGACTTTAATGGTCATGAATATTTCTTCCCTATTTTGTTAAGAGTATGATTGCATATGTACATAAAATGATTATCTTTGTTTTCTTCACTAACTTTTTCCCTTATCATATGACATAAGTTGCATTAGTTTCATGTCTAGTGTTTAAAGATGTCCAGTTTAAGAAAGAATATATTCCAAAGACTTGCACCTTATTTGGAGGGAATTAGTGTATTTCCAGTTGTATACAAAGAGTGCAAGGCTAAAGAAAAAACAGATAGCATATACATTGCCTACAACAATTTATTATTACTGTATTCTACAGTGAATTTTGAAGACAATATTTGCACACATTTCCAGGTTATTTTTAGGGCCTTTTTTACCACTTTGTTCCTCAAACTGAAGATCATGGGATTCAGCATGGGTACCACCAAAGCATAACATACAGAGGCCATTGTTTCATTATCAAAGAATTGAGTGCCTTTGGGCTGCACCTACATCATTTATACTCATTACTTTCATTATATATATATATATACATATATAATTTATAATATATTTATAATATAATTTATTATATTTGCATCCATATGATATATATAACTCATACCTTCACCTTTCA
This sequence comes from Cabassous unicinctus, assembly GCA_029593785.1. Classification (NCBI taxonomy): domain Eukaryota; kingdom Metazoa; phylum Chordata; class Mammalia; order Cingulata; family Chlamyphoridae; genus Cabassous; species Cabassous unicinctus. The sequence continues at coordinate 32,661 of JAQZBX010018318.1, read as the reverse complement.
AAGACGTCACCTGATTGGATGAGACATCTCTCATTGCTGAAGAAAAACTCCTCAGGTGACTGTAGATGTAATCAATCATACATAGAATCAACTTACAGATCACTGAAGTTCATAGAATATCCTCACAGTTACAATTAGGTCAGTTCTTGCTTGGTCAAACAATGGGCACCATTATGGCAAAATTGATACATGAACCTAGCAATCACAGTCCACCACTTGTCAGCTTGGCAGCCATCCATTATAATGAAAATACAATAACAGACATTTTCCATGTAACAATACTCAGCTATCCTGTGTAAAACTGGACATGCACTAAATCTTTCCTGGATAGGGTGTAGGTCCTCGGGTAATATTCATTATTAAACTTGATATACTATAATTTAAATGTTACAACATGAAATGAATACAACTTATGTGCTATGATAAGGGGATAAGATAGGAAAGAAAAAAAAAGGTATTTGCTTTTTGTACATATAAAAACATATTCATAACAAAATAAGGAAAATATTCATAGCAATTACAGTCTTTCTTTCTGTTACTTTCACATGACCATGGTTCACATTTATCACTAACTTCTTCCACTACCTATTCCAAGGTCCCTTTACCCTCATCAAGCACCTCAGATGGGTGTGGTTCTTTGCCTGGTGGAGTGAAACAAACTGTGATTCCTTGATTTGGACATTTCAGAAGTTTCTGGGTATTGGTAGTTCTGCCTGAATTGAGTTGTTGCAGTTTTCCATTGACTTTAATCACAGGGCATGGTAGTAGTAAGAGAAACCCTAACAGATATCCTGTATTCCAGGAAACTCTTCTTTACCTCCATTGTGTAGATGAAGACTGTGGTAGTTTGAAGCCTTTGTGGACCCCAGAAAATCCTGTTCTTAAAGTTAATCTATTCCTGTGCATGTTAACCTAATGCAGATGGGAAATTTTGAATAAATTATTTCAATTAAAGGCATTTATACATATGTTTATAGATGCCTTAGGTTTCTTAAGTTGGATTTATCCCTAGGTTGGGCTTGTTATTTTAAAAAATAATTTTGCTAATGCTATCTCTTTTTCTGAAATGTCTGATGAAATTTTTGCAGATTTTTAACTGATTTTAATTTTTTTGTCTTCATGTTAAGGAGACTTGAGAGTTCCTTATACATTCCAGATACATGTTCTATATTAGATGTTTAGCAAGTATTTTCTCCAAGTCAGTGGCTTGTTTCCACATTCTCTCAGCAGTGTCTTTCCCAAAGCATAGAATTTTAAATGTGATGAAATACGGTATATCAACTTTTTCTCTTCCGGTTCATGCATTGTGTTTTTTATTTTAAAAACATTGACTAACTCTTTATGCATATGCTGTTGCATGTTTTCTCTAGAAGTTTAAAAATGTTATGTTTTTCAATGATTTATAATGTTCATACTAAGACAAGACATTATGAAAATTATTGCATAATATGGTGCAAAGGGTTAATCAATGTATTTTGCGTGTATGTGTGGTAAAAGGCTATTCAATTATTTCAATCCCATTATTTCAAAAGACTATTCTTCCCCCAGAATCTTCCTTGTTTTGAAGTTTGAGATTATTTTTGTGAATCCCTAAAAGATAAAGACTTTAGGAATAACTTAAGAATTTAAGAAAAGAATCCAAATACATAATATTTACAGTATTCTTTAATTGAGTTAACAATTTTGCTCCATAGGTAAGAAGAAAGATATTTTATTACTAAAAATACTTTACATGCTATAATCCTGATTCTCCAACTATGTGCTTTAATACATTGATATTACATGCTTTAATATTTAAATTTGATATAGTTGATTCTAGCCAACTCATTGTTCTATTAAAATATTGAACTGCATGCTTAGACCTTCCAAGGAAGATGAAAGCCTAAACAGGAATGACTTCATATATGTTTAGGTAAATAGAGATACAATGAGAAATTTGTTTTAATTTTCTTGACGGAAGAAGATGGTCAGAAGAGGGCAGTAGAAGTAAGACATTTTATTAAATGGAGAGATAATTAGCTTATAACCAACCATTGACTATATGCCACTTTGTATGTATATATATTTTTTTGATTACAGAAATAATCATTTAATTTTTTTCATTACTTACTTAAATTAGCTAGGATCCACTTCAGTTGGTTTGCTTTTAATTCCATTCTTATTTGAGTTCTTTTCTTATCGTGATTTTATTATAAATGAGGAAAAATAGCTGAGAATGTTATTTTGTGTTTTTTCCTAGACAATGATTCCAGAATTTTGGCATGTCACAGTGGTATAATATGGTTGAAAGGAAATGGTTTTAATGTGGAGTCAGAGAAATCTGGGCTTGAATCCTGGCTCTGTAAATAACTATGTGAACTTTGTCATGATCTTTTCTAACAGGGCATGAGTTTCCTCACATATACAAGGACTCTAATATTTTGAGCTTGCAAATAGCTGTGTAGATGATGTAAAGTAACAGACACAAAATTCCCCATTATTAGTAGCCACTTAATAATACATGGTAGCAGTGATAATAGATTTTCTCTTCTGAATTTTGAGGTATATAAAACTGTTCTCATTGGTGTCTGATACTTTATGATTTCAGATCATATGAGAGTAGAGGTAATGGTTTTGAGTTTTCCAGAAGGATTATGTATTTTCTTAAAAATATAACATCTTTATTTTTTTTTCTTTCTATCCTTATCCTGTTATAGAAAAATAAGTACACATAAACACAGTCAGTCTAATATCCTCAAATATTACTTAACAGAAATGCCAGTGTGAAGATCAGTTTGATGAATTTGCTAGACGTCAACATTTTCTCTACCTGTCTCCAGTTCCATGTAGTGAAGTAGATAATTTCTTTAATGGGGTATCTTTTTATATTTTATACCTTTATTCATAAATCACTAATCTATAGACAGAATCAGAGACACAACAGTTGTCAGGAAATTCTTTCATCAACTTTTTAAGGAAAGTTAAAGGAAAAATCGCTAATATTTCCTGACATAGCGAAGGCAGAATGTAATGAAATGTATAAATTTTTATGGCACCTTAGTGCACAGAATAACAAACTTCTTTGAGTTTAATCTCAATAGAATTTATTTTAAGTATTTAATTTTATGTATCATTAGTGTCACATAGCAAACATATGTATAATTAAACTTGTTTTGAAATCCCAATCATTGCCAAATGTTTTAATGATAAAAGTTGATTTTTTAAAGAGATTTATTTATTTGTTTCTCCCTACCCCACCCCCCATTTTTTTTTGTGCTTGCTGTTTGCTCTCTGTGTGTTCTTCTGTGCTTGTCTTCTCTTTGGCAGCACCCATAACCGATCCTTGGACTTTCCAGTACGGGAGAGAGGCACTCAATATCTTGTGCCATCTCAGCTCCCTGGTCTACTGCATTTCTTATTGTCTCTCCTTATGTCTCTTTTTGTTGCATCATTTTGCTGCACCAGTTCCCTGCACTGGTCAGCACTCCTGCGTGGGACAACATTCCACGTAGGCCTGTACTCTGTGTGGGCTAGCTCTCCACTCACGCCAGCTTGCTGCATGGGCCAGCTTGCTGTTCACCAAGAGGCCCTGGGAATCGAACCATGGACCTCCTATTTGGTAGATGGGAGCCCAATTCCATGAGCCATGTCCGTTTTCCAAAAAGCTGATTTTTGTAACACTCTACTGATTGTGCTTCACATAAATAAAATTTGCCATATTTCAATTGGATGCATCTTAAACATAAAATTATTACAAAATATATTAATGCAGTTCATAAACAAGTACTGTACCTTTATTCTATGTTCATATAATTGAACAATTTGAGCTTGAAAATTTTGTTGTTTTATTATTCTTTTACTTAGAATGATGGAGTTACTCTTCCAAGCTTACATTATCACTAAGTCTTAAACCAGAGATTTTAATACAAGGTCTTAGAAGCTAAATATAACATTCTTACTTTTTCATAATTGTCTTCTCTCATAGATAGCAGAGAAGTAAAGGTTAGGGCTGTGATGTACCTGAAATCTCTCTTATGTATGTCCGTAAAGCATACTGTGTAAAATTTTCTTTTAAGACCACCTACGGTACATTTTTGAAAACGTATTTGAATATCTTTATTTTCTTTCACTATAGAGTTAATGGGAGCCAAAGACAGAAAGAGAGAGAGAAAAGAAAGTGTATTTGAGAGATAAAATGAGGATTAATATTAATAGAAATATATATTTTATGATGCACAATGTATCAATACATACCTATTTTAATTTATTTTTATGTTATATCATTAATACAACATATCAAACTACAGTAGAAATTATTATATTTATGTGTGTGTTCCTCTATGAGTAACATGTATTGTGTCTGGATTTGCAGAGAAATCAGATATTACCTAAATTCTATCTATTTTAATTCTTGAATTCTCTAATGATCAAATGAGCAATTCTAGTTCCCTAGCCTCATATTTACTTTGCTATGTACTCTTTTTATTTGTCTTCCACATAGCCACATGAATGTGATAACCTTTCATGGTGAAAATGACATATGGCTTCCTTCTCCTTCCAACTGTAGTTTTAATCTGATTTCTTCATTCTCTTCTCAATAGGAAATCTTGAAATGACAAAACTGGGATGTGTTTCATATCATGAATGAAATAATTTGTAAGTCATTGAATGCAGCCCACCCCAGTGCATGGCTGATATTTCATTTCGCCTGGAAAACACAGGTGCCAATTACGTAAGAATGAGTCAAATCCTTCAGTCCATATTACCATACAAAGAAAAACAAACGTTATTATGCTGGAATATAATGCCTAAATATGTTGAACCCATTAATGTATTTCAATCCTGAGGCATTCAGTCCAGATGTCAGAACCTCTTTATTATTTTGTTTTTGTATTTTACATGTAAACAATTTTTTTGGTTTTGCACATTTCTCTTTTTTAAATAAATATTTTGTCTCAGAGAAGTTGTGACTTTACAAAACAAGCATGCATCATGTGCAGAATTCCCACACATCACCATTCTACCAACACCTTACACTGTTGTGGAACATTGTTACAGATTACGAAAGAGCGCCATCAGACTATTACCACTAACTATGGACCATAATGTATATTTGATATATTTTTTCCATACACCCATTATTTTTAGCGCCGTGTTAGTATGGTACATTTGTTTTATTCAAGAGAGAACTTTCTCATACTTGTACTGTTAGCCACAGTCCATCGTCCGCAACATAGTTCACTGTGTTATCTAGTCCCATTCCTTTTACAATCTATCCTAAGTGTACACTCAGTGGCTCTCAATTTCATCATGGCCTTGTGCAGACATTGCCCCAGTAAAACTTTGAACATTTTCCATGTTTTAAAAGAAAAAAATCCCATAAACCCTTATTGACCTTAGCTTTGATATAGTACCTTCTTTGACATTGATGCAGGAATATTTCAATACTGCTATTAGCTGGGTTATGAAGCTTTCTTTCTTCATTTCCCACAAAAGAAACACTATGATGACATAAAACATATATCAGAATTAAAACATTATATTGTAGCAAAGCAATAACAAGAGCTTTAACAATCACTTCATTATTGACTTTCGGTGATAATATTTTATAGTTATTTTACAAGCTCCAGTAACAATGATAATATTTAAAGGCATAGCTGCTATTAATTTTTAAAGAAATTTGTCTAAAATATCCCTCCCAGAACTTTTCAGTAATAATGAGATAATAAAATATCTCTATAATAAAATAGAGAAACAGCTCATGCAATTTTTTAAACATTTGAAATATAATTACAATGTTGCAGTAACTTTAGGAGGCAAAAATGGACAATTAGTGTGATGTTTTCAGAAAAGATAATTGAAAAAAGTAAAAAAGATACTGCATTGTTTTTAATGATATACAAGGTGCAATTTCTTCCAGAATAAACTCAGATGACTTGTTCAAATTTATTCCAGAAGAATTAATGGAGCAAGATCATTGCCAGGAAAGAATTCATAAAATGCTTTCATGTGAAATGGCTCTCCTAGAAGAGGAGCCGAAATGTATGTCTAATATCACAGTTTCAGTCATGTGGGAATATTTTTAAATGATATAATTTTCACTCTGATCTTTCTCTTTTAAATTTAACACAATCTTATGAGATAAATATAATTAGTCTAATTTTATAATTATGATCATTTAAGTAAGGTATTTCATGCTCTTAATAGAAAATTCATGTGGTACACTCCAGGATAACGTATTCGGATACAGAAACCTCGATATTCATTGTTTTCTATGAATTTCAAGAAGATATAACATAAGGAAAGGTAATTCAAAATTTATGGAAAAAATCCACTGGAATTAAGTTTCTTAACTTTTATAGCATGACAAATTTAGGCAACAAATGAATGAAACCATGTCTTCTTTTTATATTTACTGGGACCTGCATCCACTTGGGTCCAATTTCTTCATCAATGCCTATCCAATCACTGCCTATGTTATCAATGTCCTTCTACGAAGCAGACATGGGGATATAATTGGGTGAACTCTATTTCACCAGATAGTTTTTTTATAGACCTATACAAATAAACTGAGATGTCAGAGGTACCATCAGATTTGAATATCTACAGGATTCCATGGAAGAATGTGACTGAAGTCACCATGTTAATATTGATGGGCTTCACAGAAAAAATTGAGCTGGAGGTCTTTCTATTTTTATTATTTCTATCAACCTTTCTTTTTACTCTGATTGGAAATTTGGGACTGGTTTTATTGGTTATTATGAATGTCCGGCTTCAAAACCCCATGTAATATTTTCTGAGTGTGCTGTCATTCCTGGATGACTGCTATTCACCCCCAAAATGTTGGTCAATTTCCTGGGAGAGAGTAAAGGTATTTTATTCTTGGATGTGCAACACCAATTTTTTTCATTGTGCCTGTTGGAACCACAGAATGCTTTCTCTTGGCTGCAATGGCTTATGATCTCTATGTAGCAATCTATAATCCACTGTTATATTCAGTTAACATGTCACCCCAAGTCTATGTGCTGCTCATCATTGTTTCCTATGTTGGTGGCATTTTGCACGGTACTTTACAAGAATTGCCACTTTTAGCCTATCCTTCTGTGCATCCAATGAAATTAGACATGTGTTTTATGATATCCCTCTACTTCTCACTGTTTCTTGTTCTGACACTCACATCGACCAAATTCTAATCTTCTACTTAGTGGGTTCTATTGAGATAATCACTAAAACCATAGTCTTGATCTCTTACACTTTCATTCTGATGGCCATTCTGAAGATGCATTCTGCTGAAGGGAGGTGAAAACCTTTTATACCTGTGGCTCTCACCTGACTGGAGTGTCAATTTGCCATGGGACAATCCTCTTCATATATGCAAGCCAAGTTCCAACGATGCTTCAGACAATGATATGAGAGTTTCTATATTGTACGCTATTAGGATTACAATGCTGAATCCCATCATCTACACTTTAAGCAACCAAGATTTTAGAGACAATAAAAAAAATATTTGAGAAAAACTGGTTCATCATAAAGTACATTTTTGGCATTGAATCAAACTGAAAAGAATGTTGGGTGTCAAACCAATTTCTTATGGTAGAAACTTGAGTAGAAAATGGCTTATTTCTATCTTATACACCTTAGAAGGTTTCCAAATAAATTACTATGAGCTTTCTTGTGCAACCTTTTATACAGATAGATAAGCTTTGTCATCTATATGCTATAACTCTGTTTGAATATATCCATATTAAATATTTACTGATGTAATCAAACTGCTCTTCTTAGTAATATATAACTTGATTTTCATTTATTATATTCAAAATTGATGTCTTCAGGATTTGATGGCTTCATATATTCCCACATTTTTCATAGAAATTTCTTAGTTCACATTATTAAGTTAATTCCCCTCTCAAATCCTAGGAAGGTGCATCATCTGGTTAACTCACTTGCTCCATGTGCCCTCCCACATCCAGATCCATAGAAGCCTTTGGAATCATCTTCACTCTTTGGTTCAACATCATAGATTTTTTTTCTTTTAATTAAATTATTTTCTTCTACCTTTCTATTTCTTAAATTGAATATACCTATTTCAAAACTCCCAAAAAATACACTGAGTCTACCTGATAATATTTAAAGAGATTGTAATTAAGGATCAGGAAAGACAAAAATATACCTTAGAGAAAAACCTACAACTGGCAACAGGATATAGATGTGCCACAATCTTAAAAGATCATCCATATTTCAGGGGTTCTGCAATGCTGGGATATTAGTCTTACTTTCTATCTCTGCTTTTACCCTCTATGTATGAGGAATGACTTTACCTTTGCTATTCTCTTTCAAATTTATGGCTAATGAACAAGGTACATGAGGAAATGGTTTTCATTTCAATTCTCCTCTGCTGTATTTAATTTGGTTTCAAATTTTGCTCATTTCAGGACTCCTTAAGGGTGAAAATCATTTTTCTTTTGTCTTTTGAATTCACTAAAACAAGCTCATCAAAACAAGTAATGAAAACAATCTTTTAACAGATAATTCTTAAGTGAGAATTTGAGCTCCAAACCAAGAATTTTCAGAGCCTCATTGGTAATCTCTGATAATTATTCAAGGAAGAGTCATATATCTTTAAAGGCACAAGCAAAGCTTGATAGCAGAATATATTCAGTGTATTCTTCTGACCAATACTGCCGGTTTCTAGAACAACAGGTAGAATTTGGAAATAGCCACTCATGTCTGGCGGCAAGCTAAAATATTTAAAATCAACTCTTCTTAGATTTGTCAGAAATTGAGGTCACAGGAAATTCATTACCTTAAAACTGGTATGACATGTAAATACAGAAATTTAGTTTATCAGAAGTAGCAACACGTAAAAGTACTTAAAGGGGACATATTAAATTTCCCTTTATTGATAATTTAATTACTTGACCTACTAATTGCTGAAGTTTGAGTGTGGACTCACTTGAGAGATACAAATCTTCTGGATACCCAGGGTTAGGGGACCCCTGCAGTTTTTTGCATTTTGCCCCCACAAGTCCTAACAGTTTCTCACTGTAAAGATGGTGGAAAAGTCCCATTGTACCTCCAACAGAAGGAAGGGAAAAATAGTCATTTTAAATATTTGCACTTTCCTTTACAAAGTCCTGTATTTAAGGGACCGCATTTTACCTGACTCTAACCAAGCTGGGTTTTATCAAAGCCTAACTTATCTGGTGGAAAATACATGCACAAATCCAGGTCACCTTGCCATTTCACACTTCTCACATGAGAGGTATAATAAAAAGCTGACAATCATTTGTGAATTTCATGTCCCAGTGACACAGTCTAACTAAAAGACTGAGATCTTATCATAGGATTATAAAACTTTACCTCTCCCTACCTATTACCAACACTTTATTAGTCTTATTGTATATAAGAATGGGATACAAGTATTAAGAATTACAAGGTTCATACCCAATATAAAAACAAATCCCTAAGGAAAACCAAAGACAGCAAAGGCTTACACAAGGACACCAGAAGAAATTTTAGCCACTGAAACTTGCAGCTACAGGAAACAGTAAAGCAGCCTAATTCCTCACCAGATAAACATAGACCTAATGCTAAATGCCTGTTTACCTAAGTTGCCGTTCACTGATATGTCATGTGTGGCTTTCAACAATAAGTCACAAGGCATGATAAAAGTTAAAACAATCTCAAGATCAGAGCAACATCATACCCAGACTCTGGTTTGACAGATGCTGGAATTTCAGTTGAAAATTTTAAAATAACTGTGAAGAATATGCTAAGAGCTATAAAGGAAAGAGTAGACATCATTGCAAAACCTGATAGGTAGGAGCTAACATGAGTTAAAGACTGGAGTAGGACATATCTGGACCACAGACCCCTTAAAACCAAAGAAAATGGTTAAAATTTGCCAGAATTAACTTTCTCCAAACTTTGGAAGGCAATTAGACTAGGTACTGACTCAACAAATGTGAAAATGGAAAGAGAATAAAAGTTAAAGAACGCAGAGGAACCACAGGACATGTTTGTTGTCCCCAACCCCTTCTCCCCACCAGGTTCTGCAGGGTAGTTTGTATGACCACAGTTGTGGTCCATGCACAAGTGAGAGTCCCAGGGTCGGTGCACCTTAATTGAAATTGGATGCCTTATTACATCAGCTGGCTCTGTGGAACTCTGAATCGAGGGTCATGTCTAGGTTCCCTAACATGGGATTTACTTCTAACTGAGAAGGGGTACAGAAAAATATATACTAAATTCAACTAGGAATATCATTGCAAAAATCATCATTCCTAGCAAACTGAATGTGTATTAAAAGGATTACACGCCATACCCCTCTTAGATTTATCCCAGGAATATAAGGCTAGTTCAACATAAAATATTCTCAACATAATACACCACGTTAATAAATGAAGGAAAATTACATTAACACATCAATGGATTTAGAAAATGAATTTGTCAAAGTACAATATTAATTCATGATAAAATTGCTAGGCAAAATAGGGATAGAAGGCAACTTTCTCAGTATGATAAATGGCATATATCAAAAGAGCTCAGCTATTATTATTCTGAGTAGTGGAAGACTGAAAGCCTTCCCCCTCAGGTTAGGAACAAGGCAAGAATGTTTGCTTTCACCACTGCTAAAAGATTGACTTTCTGATATATGCTACAATGCTCTATGAATGAATTTCAGTGAAATAAGCCAGGCACAAAATCACAAATATGGTATAATCTCACTTTTATGAAATAACTAGAATAAGCAAAGTCACAGAGAAAACTAGTAGATAACAAGATACCAAGGGCCGAGATGTGAAGGAAATGGGGAGTTATTGCTTAATCGATAAAATATTTCTGGTAGAGGCGATAAAAAAGTTTGATAATGGATTATAGTGATGGTAGCACCATATTGAGAGTGTAATTAATATCTTTGAATTATACCCTCAAAAGTGGTAAAATTTTGAGTTGTATGTTTTTTTTTTATAATAAGTTGTCAAGAAAACCCATAGAAGGGTAATGTAAACAGAAAGATAGAGACTCTAAAGATAGAATCAAGAGGAAAGGCTAGATATTATAAAAACTTGAAGAAATAAATAATGCCTTTAATGGGATCATCAGATAAATGGACACGGTCAAGGAAAATATCAGTGCACATGAACATATGTAAATTGAAACTTCCCAAACTGCACAGCAAATACAAAAAGACGTAAATATGCAACAATATATCTAAGAATTGTAGGGCAATAACAAAAGGCATATCTATAATATGTAAATCCAGAAGAAGAAAGAAATGGGGAGAGGAAATATGATTATTAATTCCTGAGAATCTTTTGAAAATTATTGACAGGCACCAAATCACAGATCCAGGATGCTCAAAGAACAACAAACAGTATAAATATTTTTAAAATCTATATATAGGACTTCATTAAACCTGAAGAAAATCTAAGGCAAAGAGAAAATCTTGAAAACAGCTAAAATTAAAAAAAAAAAAAGTATGTATAGATGGAAAAATAAAGGTATAGATGAGAACACACCATTATTTACTTGATATTTCTGTAATCTGATAACTGATCTAATTTAAAACATTTAAAATTCAGAACATATTTCACAAGCCTATGTATTGGGTGTTTTAAATGAGGTAATCCATGTAAATTGCTTCACACAGTCCCTAGAATATAGAAACTCTCAATAAATCCTGGCTACCTCTTTAAAAAATAGTGCAATTATTTTTAAAAAAGTGCTAGCATCAATTATAATAAATATTCCACACCAATGCAAGATGTTGTTGGTGGGGTGGTGTATGAGAATAATGATTTTACCCCTGCTTGTTCTGTAAACTCACATTTTTTCTAAAAAAAAATAATTTTAAAAAGCAAGGGGATGTCAAATAATATATCATGCTAACACAAATCAAAAGATCTGGAACAGATATATTAATTTCAGGCAAAGCAATTTTGAGAATAAAGAAAATTATGATGGATTAAGTAGGGAATTTTACAAAGATAACAGGATTAGTTCTCTGAGAAGATATAATAATTCTGAGTTTACATGCATCTATCAACAGATGATAAATATTTGTGAGGCATTAATAGAATTAGAAGGAGAAATAAATAAATCCACTATTATAGCTGAGATTTTAGCTCTACGTAAGCAATTATTAACAGATCCATAAGGCAGAAAATCATTAAAGATACAGCTGAATTTAATAGAATAATCAATCAAATAGATGTGTTTGATATTTACACAGCACTTCATTCAAAACCAGCAGAGGACACATATTTCTCAAGCTCACATGGAAGCTTCACCAGGACAGACCACATCCTGGGCCACACCTCAATAAAGTTAAATGAATGGAAATCATGCAAAGTAAACATTCAGACCACAGTGGAATCAAGTAAGAATAACAAAAAGAAAACTAGAAAATTTAAAATTTTGGCAGCCATCAAATGTCCTTCGATGGGTGAAAAGATAAACTGTGGTGCATAGTTACAATGGAGTATTTATTATTCAGCTATAAAAAGAAATGAACAGTCAGGTTTCAGAAAGAACTAAAGGAAACTTAAATGAAAGAATCCAGTCTTAAAAATTTACAAACTCTATGATTCCAACTATATATCATTGTGAAGAAGAAAAACTATAGACAGAATAAAACTATAAGTGTTGGTCAGGGACACAGGGGTAAGAGGGAGGGATGGATGAATGGAGCATTAGGTACTTTTAGAGCAGTGACACTATTCTATAGAATACTGTTATGGTTAATACAAGGAATTTAGCATTTTTTAAAACCCATAGAATTGTACAACATGAAGAGTGAACACCCCTATAAAATATGCACTTTATTTAATAATGATGTATAAATATTGTTTCACCAATTGTAGCAAATATACCACCCTGATTTAAGGTATTAATAATATGAGAGACTGTTAGCAGAGTTAGAGCATATGTTTGGGAACACTCTGCACTTCCTGGGATATATTCTGCAAACTATATTCTGCTCTAAAAAGTAGTCTATGAAAAAATGTTTAAATTAAAAAAGATCATTTAGAGAAACACAACACTGACCATAATGTACATAACATTTTGTCTTATAAAGAAATAAACCTATTTACTTTTCCATTATGAACTAACATGATACATATAGTCCCACTCTTTAATAAAATAAAACTATTTTTAACTTTTATTTAAATTGTGTCTTGCAGCCAAGATATAGTTAGGTATTACATTTTTTATCCAATTTTTACCATCTCTGCCTTTTACTTGGCTATATGGACCATTGTTATTTAATATGGTTGTTGATAAAACCCATCATCTTGCTATTTTCTTTCCATTTGTTCCACCAGGTTTTGTTTTCCTTTTTCTTTTTTCTGTTTACTTTTTGATTAACCGATCATTTATTTTATTACTCCAAATCTTTTTATTGTTGCTTTAAAAGCTATATTTTTTGTATCATTTTTTTGTTTTTGCATTAGTGTTTATGGTATAGATAGTACAGATCTTTTACTTGTCGCCATTCATAGGCAATGGCAGTTATACCACTTCAAAGGCAATTTTTGCTGTGTTTTTATTATTATTTTCTAATCATTAATCCACTTTTAATAACCTCCTTCTACCCACAATAATATGAAGAAATACTATTGACATTTTCTTTAAAACATGTCAATAGTATGATCACTTATCATAACCTGATTGCTTCCATTTTACCCTTAGTCTCCATATTCTCCTGGAAGTATAGTAAAAACCCCTCAGACTTTTTTATTTTTCAGTCTTAGTTTTCTACATCCTATTATTTACACAGCAGTCATAACAGTCCTGTAACTGATGATATGTCACATCGCTCCTCAGCTGAAAATCCTCCATAAGTTATAGTTTTCAATCAGATTAAATAGCAAATTTTACAATGGCTTGTATAGTCTTACACGATGAGGACCTGCATTAAAATCTATTACTTTCACTTATATTTACCCACCAGGTCCTCTTCTCCAAACACCTTTATTCTGTTTCCTCAGCACAACAGTTATACTTTCACTTAGGAACACTTGCGCTGTTTATTTCTTTCAATGAATATCCACATGGCCTACTCATTCAATTTCTCAAGTGTTTACTTAAATGCTATCTTCTCAGAAAGATCTCCTTTCTACCTTAATTAAAATTTATCTCCCATTCTGCCCACTTGCTGTAGTTTATTTTCATATAAATCATTAGTTTCTATAATGCTATAAAATCCACTTCTCATTTTTCCTATTTTCTGAATCCTGCTATGAACATCTAAGCCCCTTAAAGGAAAGATTTGTTTTATTACTTAACAGTATATCTTCATTACTTAGAATGAACCAATTTCCCTAACGTTAAAAGGAATTATTTTGCAACTTTTACATGTTGGAAACTTCAGATTAAATAGTGAAGGGAGTATACAGAGTTCCTAGATTCAGTAAGGCCAACGTTTAGTGCAAGAGAGAGAAAAACAGACTCGATGTGAGAAAATGTGATTGGAACCTAATCTGGACTTGAAAATAAATATAACTCATATATGGGATATGAACAGAATATAGCCATTCCATCTCTTGTGGTGGAATTTGGCATGGAAACAAGGATTTAATCCTATATTTCTATGTCTCTTACTGATTGATTCTTGTCCTACTTATGGAAACAAAGAGGACAAGGCTAAAGAAATATCAGATAGCATATACATTGACTATAACAATTTTCTATTACTATATCCTACAGTGAATTTTGAAGTGAAAGTTTCTATGTATTATCCAGGATTTCTTTAGGGCTCTTTTCACCTCTTTGTTCCTCAAACTGTAGATGATGGAATTCAGCATGGGTATCACCAAGGTGTAAAATACAGAGGCCAATATATCACTATTAAAAGATTGACTGGATTTGGGCTGCACATACATAAAGAATAGAGTTCCATAGAGTACTACCACCACTGTCAGGTGAGATCCACATGAGGACAAGTCTTTGTGTCTGCCCTCTGCAGGCTTCATCGTAAGGATGGGTGTAAAGATCAACATGTAGGACATGAGGATTATCAGAAGAAAGGACACCAAATTAAAAGCTGAAAAGAACAGTATTATCAATTTAATTTCATGTGTGTTTGAGTAGAGCAAAGATATCGAGGGCAGACTATCACAATAAAAATGTCTGATGACCTTATAACCACAAAATGAAGATATGAAAATTTTTAGGACACAAAAACACTGTAGAGATAAGCTATCATTACTAACAAGTGGCATGCTCTTTTTGACATGTCTGTATAAAGCAGAAGGTTATAGATGGCCACATAGTGATCATAGGCCATTGGTGACAAAATGAAAAACAGACTGAAAAAAGTAAGGTGGGCAGCACACCAAAGAAAAGAGGTTATATGTTGATCTGAAAGAAAATTAAATAGCATTTTGGGCCCCATAGCTGTTGAATAACAAAGATCAGTGGAGGCCAGATGTCTGAGGAAAAAGTAGATGGGTGTTTGTAGCCTGGCGTCTATCATGGTGAGAATGATTAAGTCCAGGTTACCCACCACTGAGACCATGTAACAAGGAGGAAGAGCCCAAATAATGGAATCTGCAGATGAGTGCAATCTATGATTCCCATTAGAATGAATTCATTCAGAATTCAGGAAAGCTATACAGAAAATAATTATAAGAAGAATCAATAACTTTGGGAAATATGACTGAAAATATAGATATTTATATAATGTGTCTAGTATCAACATATAACTATAATTTCAAAGTGTTCACCAAAATCCTTTTTTTAATTTTACTGGCCAAATATCATCTATCATTTTGAAAATTGACAAAATCATTTTACAAAGTACTCAATTATGTTAAAAATTAACAGTAGTGTGCATCATCATTAGGATAAAATTACTGTTAAGGTTCACTCAATAATTTTGCTGTCACTTGGAGAAAATTGTTTCAAACTGATTTTCAAACTGTGCCAAAGATTTATCACACATATTATTAGTCACAAAATGAAAACCATAACTTTGAAGAGATTTTTAACATTAAAACCCTAAACAATGAATTATTTAGTTTAAATTATATTAAAAACAACCTAACTTTCCATGCTTCCAATGACATAAAGTATGGATTTTGCAACATCATTATGAAATTTTGGGACAAAAACTTTTATCCTAAATATAATCACAATTCAGACCTTAATTCCAATTTCTAGACAACCCAGTGAGTAAAGAAATAATGTCAATGTCACTAGACATAATGCCAAGACATTTGAAGGTGACATCTGAATCTTCCAAAAGTTGATATCCTTGAAAAAGAGTTTATACGTAATATTAATAATATTATGAAAATATCTATAGAAATCTTAAATGGATCCATGACACCTTGATTGGATTCAGGAAGAAAGAAAGAGAGAATGAGAGAAAGAGAGAGAAAGAGAGAAAAGAATAGAAAGAAAAGGAAGGAAGGAAGAGAGGAAGGAAGGAAGGAAGGAAGGAAGGAAGGGAAAGAAAAGGAGAGGGAGGGAGGAAGGCAGGGAGGAGAAAGGTGAATGAGAATATATACAAAATACATCTTTGTGGCAAATAGGGTTATTTTAATTGGATCAATAAATTAGGCATTTCTAATTTTGGTAGTAACTTTTGATCTTTCTTCTTAGGTGTAAAAATGATTATGAATTTTTATTAAGAGAATGTTTTGATTTATGAGATCAATGCTGACACAGTAAAGAAGTAGACTTTAAATGATGTTTATTAATTACTTTCAAATGCTCCAGCATATTAATACCTCTCTACTTTCTCTCTCTCTCTCTCTCTCTCTCTCTCTCTCTCTTTCTCTCTGGTCTCTACACAAACACACACACTCCTGGTGAATTTCAGTAATTGTTGAATTGATGGTGGTGGTAAATGGATTACAATTGTATTGCTCTTTCTAATTTCTTTCATGCTTAAAAATATTCATCATAAAAATTGAAAAAAATGTGTAGAAAAATTTAGAATGTCCTACTTCATAAAGTAGCCCTGTGAAATCCATTATATATAAAACAATGTCCTTAAAAATGGTTGGAAAGCAATACAAATAAGAAAACTGTAACATCCTTTTTTTCTTTTGAGGTAAATTCAAATGGCAAATAGAATCTTTATATTGCACCTTTCAATTAAACATGTAAAAGGCTGAACACTGGGGAATAAGGTAGAACTATAGAGGAAATTGTGATACCCTTTTAAAAAAATTTCTTAATAAAGGAAAACATACAAGGGGCTTAACAAATAAATGTAAAGAATATATTATAATGAAAAGAAACTCTCCCCTGCTCTACCTTTCTGCATCCCCATTCCAATTGCCCAGATTGTGTGTTCATGAAGAAAAGCTGGATGTTAAAAGCAGGTAATATTATTGGATTTTGCTTTTACTTTTCCTCATGATTACATCATTGTTCTGTATCATTTCTCTATTTGTTAATTTTTTATTTCAGATGGTACATTTTGAATGTCTACTATGACAGATAAGAATTTAGCTAACTTACATCATTGCAATCAACCCTAAATATAGTCATAAAGATATTTTAATTTAAATCATCATTTCTAAAACAACACTGACAATTTTTACATAGCTGATACCACTTCCACATTGCAATAATCATCGATGTAGTCTGAGAAAGTTAGATTGACAAACAATACTTAGTTCTTTTGACTTAACATCTATAGATGCAAGGATTTAGATTGTGGCTATATTTATTCTATTATGTGTTAAGGTGGATATGTGCAACCATTAAAACAACATAATGACTCATTTACCTAAAATCTTCATGTGAATTTCCAATATGAAAAGACACATTGCTTTAAAAGAGCAGTGATCAAAACCTCAGATGCTTGTGGGTGCTGGAAAGACAACAAGAAATGTATTTTAAAAATCCAGGGTAAGGGAGTTGTGCTGACCAAGAGAACCAAAAGTTCATGCCTCGTTTGCAAACATTAAATTTCTTCTTCATTAAACTTCATTAAACTTCATTAAACTTTCTTCTAATCTGCATGGTTCAGACAAAAGATATTTGCTATACAGATGCGGTCAACAACATACCTCAAACTATTTATTAGAATCTATGCATTCATAGAGTTAAATAGTAACTTTCTATATTTATTTTATATTGCATCAAATACAATTGAATTGATGAATGAATTACAATTGAATTAACAATGTTGTGAGACATAGATATTATTATTTTAACATTTTCATTTCACAGATAGATGTCAATGAAAATAGCAGAGTAGGATACTCCAAAACTCTATCCTTCCACTAGAGAAGTAATTAAATGATCAAAAACTGACAGAAAGAATCAAGATTTTGGGAAGTGAAGAATGTAATAAAAAGCATCCAGTTTCCATGTAAATGTTTAATAAAGAAAGAAACTTCCATTTTGGTTAGAGAAGGTTGTAGTATTTCAACTTACTGTCCTATCATGCCCCATTCACTGGTTCCAAGCCAGACAAAGGGAAGTTGGCCCACACTCCTGGGGTTTCTTGGTGGTTCCAGAGGAAATATAGATCTTATTCTGTAATAACTGTGGTGGTGTGTTTTGACCTGTCTGATAGTTCCCTGAAGGATCATCCCAAAAGCTTGTCCACTTGGCTAGCACTTGTCAAAAACACTTAAAGGTAAATATATTAGATGTAGTGACCTGGGGGAAGTGATAACAGACAGAGCAAGCTAGCAGAGGGAAGGCTGGAAAGGAAGAGGCTTGGAATGGAGATACATGGGATATAAGTCATTTGAAATTTTTGGCATATATTAGGGAATCTAGAAACCAAATGTATGTACAGGACTGGGTGCATGCTCAGAAACTATATGAGAAGATCCTAAGCTTTCCCCTCTTACTGACCTTTAGAGTCCATTCAAGGCTAAGGCAGAGATGTAAATAATCTGGATAAATATTGAAGGAGTGCCTGAACACACAGTTAATCTGCATATATAAGGAAATTTCTTTTCCAGTCATTTAAGGAAACCTCTGTTAAATAATTAGCTGACCACTTTAGCTAATGGGAAAGAAATTAAGTAAACATATATGATAAATAATTTAGACTATACAAATAGTATTAAAAAATCACTAAGAAAAAACAACAGACAACCATGGTGAGGAAGAAGAACTTGATTTCAAGAGTTACCACATATAGTATTCAAATAATCAAATACAATATCAACAAAATATGAGGCATGAAAAGAAACAAGAAAATGTGACACATTCATACAAAAGAAAATAGAGACCTTATCCATGACCAAGCAAAGATATTGGAATTACTAGATAAAGATTTAAATCAACTGTCACAAATATTTTCAAAGAACCAAAGGTAACTATGGAAAATGAACTAAAGGAAACCAGGAGAACTATCTCTCCCAAAATAGAGAATATCTTTAAAGAAATATAAATTATGAGAAGTAACCAAATGTAAATTTAGATATAAAAAAAGTACTCTGACTGAAATGAAAAATTCACTAGTGGGGTTCAACACCAGACTGGTTAGGCAAAAGAAGGAATAAAGCATCACTGAACTTGATGGTAGGTCACAGGAAATTATGCACTCTGAGGAGCAGAAAGAAAAAGAATGGAGAAAAATAAACACTGCCTAAAGGACCTGTGGGGACACCATCAAATATGACAACATAAACATAATGAGAGTCTAAGAAGAAGCAGAAGGGGAGAGGAGAGAAGAAAGAATATTTGAAGAGATAATGGCTGAACACAAATATGCTGAAAAAAATGAAGCTATATCTAAGAAACACAATGGATTCCAAAATAGGATAAACTAAAAGAGATTCACAAAGATACACATTATAACTAGCGTAATTATAAGTACATAGGTAGATACACAGTAAGTATTATTGTATTTTTTCTTTTTTAGCTCTTGTTTTCTTTATATATATATATATATGATTTATAAGGCAAGCACATAAAATGGTCATTTCAAATCTATGTTAATGGACATACGTTGTATAAGATATAATTTGTGAAATAACAAGAAGCAGAGTTGTATAATTGCAGATTTTTAGTGTGTTGCTTAAGCTAAATTGGTATTGAATCAAACTTGAGAGTTATAAAGTTAAAATATTAATTGCACTCTCCAGAATAAGGACAAAGAAAATCACTAAAATGTATATAAAAAGAAAATTAGAAGGAAATTAAAATGATACACTAGAAAAATCAATTAAACACAGAGAAATGAGTAATGGAGGAACTGACGAAAAGAGTTATTAAATATAGAGGAAAGTGGCAAAGTGGAAGATTTAGTTGCCATAGATCAGTGATTATGCTGCATGCAATTGATTAAACTGTCCAATTAAAAGGTATAGATTATCAGAATAGATTTTAAAAGTTGATACATCTATATGCTGACTACATGCGGTACATTTTAATTCCAAAGTCAGAAATAGAGAGACAAATGATGGATAAAGATAGTAACCAAATAAAAAAAATTATCCAAACAAGGCTGTGGTGTCTATAGAGATAACAGTCAAAATATTTTAAGTGAAAAATTGTAAAAGAGATAAAGATATAACATATTGATAATATTGATAAAAGAGTTAATCCATCAGAAAGATATAAGAATTATAAATATATATACACCTAATTACAGAAGCCAAACTACATGACGTTAAAACACACAGATTTAAAGGGAGAAATAGAAAGCGCTACACTAACACTTTCAGATATCAAACACACTTTTGGCGGTTTACAATTCAGTACACAACAGGGAAAAGCTTCGCACTGAACTGTCATTATAACCAGGTCATATGAGGAAATTAGAGATGTTAAAAAATTCCCTTGAACCATCCCCCAAGTCCCCAATACAGCTTTCAAAGCTAAAATAAATAGCAGTAAATGTATTTCTACCACGAGAGATCAAGAAATATATGCATTTCAATACATGCATTTAATTATAAAAGTATTTTTTCAGGGGAAGATAAGAGAAAGAATATGTGAACAACTAAATAAATAAGTAGTGAAAAACACTATAATTTTAAGCCAAATACATATTCTTTTACCTTAATTTTGCAAGGACAGTTCTTTGCTAAAAACTATAGTTGTATGGATTTTAATCTTAGTTCTGATCTGTTTTAGCTGTGCATCAGTCATTTAAATGATAATTTGGTGAAATTTCAAAGACTTCTCCAAGCCTTGGAGGTAAGATCTAGGGGCAGTCCTCTTAGTCATCAAACATTATGGAGCGGCTGAGTTACACTGTACTAAAGCAGACACTTTAATATTTTTATTTGGCCTCACCTCAAACTAAAAGTGTAGACTTGCAAATGGCATTGATAATTTGAATTATATTGATAAATTGAGAAACAATATGAAATAAACAGGGCATATTCAAAACAGAGTAAATGCAAAGAAATATTGATAATATTCTTTTAATTTAAAGGTAAATGGAAAGCACTATGGAAATCTTGAAGCAAATCTGATTAACTACAAATGATCATATCATACTTGATATCTTGGTTGTGGTTCCAAATGAAAGAAAATAATTATGAAAATCTTAGTAATTTAGACACGGAATTTCCCCTTCTCAGAGATTGTATGTCTATACTATACAAAGAATATCAATTAACTAAGAAAGAATTGAATGTCGAAGTCTAGCTTTTTTCAAATTCCATAATAAGGGTTATTGAAACACCACACAAGTCCAGAAACTCCAGTTATAAAAGCAAATTGTTAATGCATGTGATAATTACCTAGACTGGGTATTGGAGATTTTTAGTTATATGGAAGACGAGGGCCATGATAGATCACTGGAAATAGGAGGGGCAAATCCTGTTTTACTTTCCTAGACTGCTCAAAGAAATACCATGAAATGCAGGCAGGATGAACAATGAGAGTTTATTAGCTCATGGTTTGAGGCTGGAAAAAATCCAAATCAAGGCATTATCAAGGAGATGCTTTCTTTCCAAATACCAGTGCTCTAGAGCTGGTTGCCAGCCATCCTGGGTTCCCATCTCACATGGCAAGGCACTTGGTAGCATCTCGCGGTCTCTCCTTTCACTTACAGATTCAGTTTCTTGCAACCTGTGGGTTTCTCTCTTTCTCTCTGAATTTCACTCCACTTACAAAGGACTCCAGTTATAGAATTAAGACCCATCCTGATTGAGATAGGTTACAACTTCTTAACTGAAATAACTTCATCAAAATTTCCTACTTAAAATGGGTTCACAGCTAAAAGAATGAATTAAAGAACATATTTTACTGGGGTACATTCAGCTTCAAACCACCAAAGTCCCATAAACAGGAAGAGGTTGTTTGCTTACTCACCTTTAAGGAGAAATATGACTGTGCTACCCATACTCCTAACACAGCCCAATAAGAAGAATTTATGGGTTTCTTTCCTCATTTGAGACTCTCCCTTAGAAGGAGGCATAAAATTAATTAATTTTGCGTAAAGCGATTGAAATCTCCAAAGTAAACCAATGGCATAGCTACTAATTACAAATGACACCTTTATATTCCCAAAAGAGGAAAGTTATTTTTGATAACTTTCTACAGTTTCTCATAGTTGTCTCCTCTGCTGCCAATTAGCTATTTGGAATAAAAATATTGCACCTGTATGACAGACATTTTAATCTGTTTTGTAACTCTTAATAGTCTCCTTTAATTTCAGTGGTTTATTCATGGCTTTATACCTGAGGACACAATGGAGAAGGGTTTAAACACCGTTGATTATATTGTTTTAAAAATTCACAAGGAAAAATAATGAATCTATGTGTAGCCATTTGTCCCTTACATTATATTTAAATATACATATAAACAAATGCAGATATTATAAATATATTTTTTAAATTTGACACATCTTTATAACCAGAATCCAGATTAAATAACAAGAACCAAAACAACAACAGCAATAACAACAACAAAAATCATTATCAGGACCCCAGAGGAAGTCCACATTTTTCCTTTGACTGATGTCCAGTTCCCCCAAAATGTATTCCCAGTATTCTGACTTCTATCAGCATGTGTTGGTTTCTGATTTTCTCCCCTTTCAGTCATTCTATTCTTTTGGAAATAGTTTGATTTTTAAATTACTATAATTTTGTAAAAGTGATGTTATCTTATATCATAGTTACTGCAACTTTGATTTCTTTTGACTATATCATGTGAGGTAGAAATCCAATTTCATTTTTTTCCATGTGGATATCGAGTTTTCACAGCATCATTTACTAAAGAGACTATTCTTTCCCCATTTAATGGGTTTGTCCCCATTGTTGAAAAAACTTTGCAATAGATGTGTGGGTCAATTTCTGTACTCTCAACTCAATTCCATTGAACTATATGTCTATCCTTATGCCTGAACCACACTGCTTTGATTACTGTAACTTTGTGATAAATTTTCAATCAGGAAATATGAGTCCACCAACTTTGATCTTCTGTTTCAAGATTGTTTTGGATATTCATGGCAACTGGCATTTCCATATTCATTTGAGAATTGGTTTTTCCATTTATACCAAAAGAATGCTGGAATTTTGGTAGGGATTGCACTGAATAATTGGATCACTTTGGATAGTATTGACATCCATCTTAGTTTGTCAGTCTGCTATGATAAATACTACATAATGCTTTGGCTCAAATAATGGGAGTTTATTGCCCCAGAGTTTCAGAGGCTAGAAGGTTTTCTTCCTCCCAGGGTTAGAAGCATTCTGCTGCTTGCTTGCTCACCAGCAATCCTTGGGGTTCCTTGGCTTTCCCATTATATGACATTGCCTTCTTCTTTCTCTTTTGAGTTTCCACTTACTTCCTGTTTCTGGATCTTCCCTGTAGTTTTCTTTTTAAAAAACTTCCCATAATCTGGCTTAAGATACCACCCCCCTCATTCAGTTAAGCCAAACCTTAACTAAAAGTGAAATCTTCAAGAGGTCCTATTTACAATGGTTCACACACACAGGGATGTAGATTAAGTTTAAGAACATATCTAAATCTAAATTGTGGTACATAACTCAATCTACCACAACATCTTACCAATATTAAATCTTCCAATACACGAACATGGGATGTCTTTCCATTTATTTAGATCTTCTTTAATTTCTTTCAGTATTATTTTGTAGTTGTTCGCACACACGTCCTTCAGGTCTTGGTTAAATTTATTCCCATGTAGTTTATTCTTTTAGATACTAATGTAAATGTACTTGTATTCCAAAATTTTTCCAATTGTTCATTGCTTACATATAGACACACTACTGATTTTTAAAATATATTTTTATATCAAAGTTACGATTTACTCAGTTAACCCAATATAATAATTATGATAACAATAAGTCTGCTTTAGTCTGTGGTTATACTCCCCCTTATTTTTGTTCATTCTTCAGTCTTGAAGGATTTGGGACAATGTCCACTCTGCTTCAGGCTAAGAAGGGACACCCATCAACGGATGAAAGGGTAAACAAAACGTGGTATATACATATGATGGCAGCACTACTGATTTTTGATTGTTGATCTTGTAACCATAACTTCACTGATTTCACTTAATAACTCTAGAAGCTTTGCTCTAGAATTTTTTTTTATTTTTTATTCTTTATATAGAGTAGTATGTCATGAGCAAATAGAGTTAATTTTACCTTTCCCTTTCTAGTTTGGATGTCTTTTCATTCTCTTTCCTGCTTAATTGCTCTGGTTAAAACTTCCAGTGTAATATTAAATAGCAGTGTTGAAAGTGGTCATCCTCACCTTGTTCCTGACTTCAGGGAGAACAATTTCAATCCTTCATCATTGAGTATGATTAGTTGTGGGTGCTCATACATACTCTTTATCATGCTGAGGAAATTCTCTCCTATTCCTAGATTTTGTGTGATTTGTTTTCATAAAAGTGTGCTGGGTTTTGTCAAATGTCTCTCTTGTGTCAATTGAGATACTCATGTGTTATTGCTGTTCTCTTAATATGGTATATTACATTGATTGATTTTCTTATATTGAATCACTGTGGAATTTCTGGAATAATTCTCACTTCATTATATATAATCTGCTGGATTTGGTTTACTAGTATTTGTTGAATATTTTAGCATTTGTATTTAGACTGGATATTGTGATGTCCTTACCTGGCTTTGCATCAGTGTAAATAAAATGAGTTAGGAAGTGTTCTCTCCTTCACTTTTTTTTTTGCTGAAGAGTTTGACAGCATTGGTGTTAATTCTCCTTTAAAAGTTTGGTAGACTTCACCATTGAAGCCACATAGTCCTTGTCACTCCTCTATTGGGGGTTTTTGATTGCTGATTCTATCTCTTTTCTTTGTCTGCTGAAAGCTTCTATTTCTTCTTGAGTCAGTATAGGTAGTTTGTACATATCTAGGAATTTTTCCATTCAGATTTTTCATATTGATTGTCTAATTTGTTGGATAGAGCAAATATATAGTATTATCTTGTAATCATTTTAAAAATTATTTCTGTAAGATCCGTAGTAATCTCCCCATTTTACTGTCATGTTATTGCATTTCTCAGGTCCAGAATTTCTGTTTGGTTACTTATTCTTATAATTTCTACATCTTTATTGAAATTCTAATTTTAATCATATATTATTTTCTTGATTCCTGTTTATTTTTTGTCCATGTTTTCTTTAGCTCCTTGAGCATATTTAAGACATTTATTTTAAAGTGTCCAGTAAATAAATGTCAGAGATTTATGAAGGATGTTTTCTGCCACTAATTATTCCTTTGACATGGCAGTCCTTTCTTGTTTCTTTCAATGTTTTAAGTTTCTTTTGAAATCTGGACATTTGAATATTTTAATATCTAGCTCTGGAATTCAGATTCTCTCCCTTCCACAAGTTTGCTTTCTGATTTTAATTGTTGGAGGGGTATTAGTATATTTGTTTAGTGTTGCTTCCAACCTAATTTTGCAAAGATTATAATCCTTAATGTATGTAATCACTTAAGTTTCTGTTTCATTAGCTTTCATTCTACTACTGTTATGACAGAGATTCCTTAAATATCAGGAACTAAAAGAAGAACAAAAAACACCTCCTTCAGAGTTTACCTTTAGACCCCAGAGAGACTTCCCCTTGGGACCAATTTCAGTGGGGAAATTTTTAACATTTCCCTATTACATTAGATGCTTCATGTAAGAATTTATATATATCACCTATTAGATTGACAAGTTTTTTCTATTCTGTTCTACTAGTAAGTTTATTATAAATTGATGTTGAATTTTATCATATGCCCATTTTCATTATTCTCTTAAATTATAATCATTTAAATTACATAAATTGATTATCATATATGAAATCAGCCTTGAATTCTTGCATATATGTTCTTGCATATATGCACTACTCCTTTAGCTGTGAACACATTTTTAAAAACATGTATAACATTTACAAACTTCCCAAATCTTATGAATAAAGCTCAATATGTCTTAGAGTAGTATACACCAGTGTAAGTAGATTTTAGGATATATGGTTTCTTGCTTTAATACTATGCCTGTGAGATCCATCCTTCTCTTTCTCCTTCCTTCTCCTTCTCATTCTTCAATTGTGTTATAAAATCCATTGTATGGCTTGTTTACCAGGGATACTGTAAGAAAGTACCATAGACAGTTTGCTTAAATAAAAGAAAATTTTTATCTCAAGCTCTGAAGGCTAGAAGTCTAAATCAAAGTATTGGCAGGACCATTCTTCTTCTGAAATGTTTCGAGTTCTGGCAGTGGCTGGCAATCCATGAGGTTCCTTGAACTGTGATATAATTCCATCTTTGCCTTCATCATACAGCCTTATCTGTTCCTTTTTTACTTTTTCCAAATTTGCTCTATTTATACAAATACCAGTATAAATCTGATGGAAATCTCACTTGGGTTATGATTTATTCTCATGTAAAATTCCTCCCCACCTGAAAAAGAGTGAAACCTAGAAACAAGTAATCTGCTTCCAAATTACAATTTTGTGATGGGTCATAGAATAGGCATTCCCATCCAAATAAAGAGAAATTGGAAGAAAAAAGGGATTACAGATCTCAAGTAAAAATTCCATTAGATTTCAGGGCTTGGGAGTTGTCTGTGTCTTGATGTTTTGTCCTCTAGGCCTAATGGAGTGACAGCCAGACCACCAATGAATACAATGATGACTGCTCCAATCACTCCAAACACTTGGTTGGTGGCCATGTCTTTTCTGAACCCTGGGGAAGATATCCCACCTTCTCAGAACATGAGGATAGGACTGCTCTCTTGACCCTAGGAAATCCTTGTAGTCCAGATATCTGTGTCCTTGATTCTGTCCTTAGGGTAACTCTCCCTTTGTTTCATCCCATCTCTGTACATTTCAGTCCAGGCTGGCAGTGTTTCTGTTGATGCAAAATTCTCAAGAACCTTATTGGTTTCTGTGCAATCCATGGAATTTCAAACAATTAGGAGGAGACTGTACAGATTTTGTAAAAAATAACACAAGCATATTGCTGACTTTTTCTGTAACTTTTACTTATTAGTGCTTTCTAAAGACTTTTCACATATAGTAAACTTTTGTAGGTGACCTAATTTATTGTATATATATTCTACCTTTAACTTGAATAGTAATTTTTCACAGATATTTCCTGATCTTGTGTAGGTCAGCTTTGACCTCTTTGTTCCTTAAACTATAGAACACGGTATTCAACATGGGTATTACCATGGTGTAAAATACAGAGGCCATTTTATCAGTATTAAAAGAGTGACTGGACTTGAGCTGCACACACATAAAAAATAAAGTCCCATAGAACACAACTACCACTGTCAAGTGAGATCCACATGTGGAGATGTCCTTTGCCTGCCTTCTGCAGAGTTCACGCTGAGGATGGCCTTAAGGATGAGCATGTAAGACAAGAGGACTATTAGAAGAGATGAAACCAGATAAAATTCTGAAAAGGTCAGTATTATTAACTCAGTATCACATGTGCTTGAGCATAGCAAACCTAACAATGGAAGACTGTCACAGTATAAATAACTAATGACATTATATCCATATAAGAATAAAATAAAAATCTTTATGGTGGTTAGCAGAGACAGAAACACACTATAGAGATAGGGGATTGCCACCAGCACCCAGCATACTTTCTGAGACATCACAATTGTGTAACACAGAGGGTTACCGATGGCCACAGAGTGGTCATAGGCCATTCCTGAAAGAACAAAAAGTTCACTAATGATGAACATGATGGAGAAAGCTAGCTGTGCAGCACAGCACTTATAGGAGATTGTATTTTGAGTCACTGTAAAATTCCCCAACATTTTGGGTCCCACAACTGTTGATTAACCAGGATCAATGAAAGCCAGCTGTCTGAGGAAAAAGTACATCGGTGTTTGTAGCCTGGAGTCGGTTTTGGTGAGGACGATCATGCCCAAGTTGCCCACCACTGAGATCACGTAGATGATGAGGAACAGCCCAAATAATGGAGCCTGCATCTCGGGGATGTCTGTGATCCCAGTCAGAATGAATTCTTTCAACACTGTTTGATTTTGTGTGTTTACCCAGGTCATTGAGAAAACTTACTGTGGGGAGAAATATTAGAAGTGTCATTGGATCACCTGTAATATTTCAGTAAACAAAGTCATTATGTGAAAGATCAATCCATTTTTAAAACTTTTGGTTTAAGTAACTCAAAGTAAGAGCCACTTCTATCACTGACAATACAACCACATTTAGAATCTATCACAACATAAGATATATATCGTAGATATTTTATTTGCATGTCAGATTCTGGTCACCATCCCAGGATATAAACAATTACTTCATTGTTCTGTCAGTCATAGCACATTTCATAAGTCTGGCCTACTGTGGAAATAATATTATTTTGATTTTTTTTTTTATTTTAAGAAATTCATAAAGGTAGCTAAAACATGCAACACTTTTAGAAGAAATTATAGTAAAAATAATAGCCTTTTGCTTTTTCCCCCTACATTTCAGTCCAAATATCCAAAAGAAAACATTATTAATTTAACTCCACATTTAATTGGTACTCTCATTCTAGTATTCATTTAATATTTTTAAATTGTATTATCATTCATTATTCTTTATGAGTTTTAAATAATGTGTATTGATTTCATATAATAGTAGGTAAAAGTTTAGCTCATTTGTAGGTGACTCCAAAATACCTACTGTAATACACTTAATACACATTATAAATATGTATCAAAATCTTCATTATTTATATTTAACCTTCTTGATTTTGCTGTGTAGAATACCAAATAAGCCCTGCAATTATATTTTATTCATTTTGAGAAAGAAACATTTGCAGACATTCCCTCATTAGCTTTGACTAAACAATAATATATGAAAAGTAAGGTTTAACATTTCTTATAATTTTACAACATAATTTAAGAAAAATACAAAATTATTAAAATGTATTTCTTACTGTACCATCTAAAATTATCCAATAAACCACTATGAATATAATTATCCAATTAAGTAAAATGAATCTCTAAAGCAGGTGGTTTACCTCAAATGCCTCAAGCGCTGGCACATGGTTTAGTATCACGATATAAAATATTATGGTGAAAGTTAAAGCAAAAGTAATAGGCAATATGGGAAGGTGGGGTATTTCATGCTTCATACAAGGTAGTCAAATTTTACTTGTTAAAATGTACATGGGCAAGACATTGAATGGAATAGAAGATTTTTGCTGTATTTTAAATTTTAATGATATACTTTTATCTTTATATCATGTTCAACCAAGTGTACATCTAACATTTTGAATTGACAAATTTTAATTCTAGGCTTAAATTTTCTCTACCTTTATTTTCCCTGCTTTTCCACTTCAGTTTGCTTTGAAGGCAAGTGCTTCCTGAACTTTCAAGGAAGAGATCATCAATATTTTGTACAAATTCTTCTGGATTACCCAAAATGAAGGCTACTCTGCAATGATACTAGGAAGTTTACATAACCCTGTTTTATGAAAAGATATAAACATTATTTGTAGTCCACCATTTTATACATACAGATGCAAAAATCCTTAACAACATCAATATATCATTAACATCAACTTGAAAATGTAACCACTAATCTATTTTCTGTCTATAAATTTGCCTATTCTAGATATTTCATATGTAAATAGTCTTAACTGAGATTAATAAATTGGTCAGATTAAGATCATACTGCTCACATTTAAAGGGAGGGGAGGAAGAAAGGTAGACAGGAAGGAAGAATCTTGAATGACAATTCTCATGATTGAGGAATGAACAATGGACTAAAGCAGACTTATTATTATTCTATTATAGACTTATTATATTGTAGCAATGGAAGAATTTTTATAATTGATATAAATGCAGTGCCCACCAGAGATTCTAAGGGGAGGAAGAAGGAAGAATAGGTGTAACATGGGGGGATTTTTGGGACATTGGAATTGTTCTGCATGACATTGTAGTGATGGACACAGGCCATTATACATTTTGTCATAACTAGTAAAATTGTGTTGGGAAGAGTGTAAATTATAATGTAAACTATAGGCCATAGTTAGTAGGAATACTTCAACATGTGTTCATAAATTGTAACAAATGTGCCACACTAATGAAAGATGCTGTCAATGTAAGAAAGCGTGAGAGGGAGAAAGGTTGGGGCATATGGAAATATCCCATATTTTTGATGTAACATTTATGTAATCTAAAGTTTCTTTAAAAATGAAAAATTTAAAAAATACATCAGGACTTGGAGTCTTTGGATGCGTGTATAAGAGAGATATATATAATTATAAAACAAAAGAACAAACACTCATACTCCTGTGTCTATCAAAGCTAGCAAACCCATAAGCTTTTATGAACGTACCACTCATTATTGTGTAAAATATATGCATTATCTCAATAAGAAAACACTAAATCCACAATAAAGGGACATGAGTGAATCATATAAATTTGTGGTTGAATGTGAAATCACGATTATGCAGCTAGTGATGTTCTTTGAAGATATTATTGATCTGTTCTGCCTCGCTATAATTTTATCTCATTATGCCAGATTCTCAAATACATGGACAATATCCTATGGATTGAACTATACAGTTTGCACTGTAGCTGTGTCATTATACAGAGGCCTGTGGAGAACTTTGGGAAGGTTTTATCCACTTCTCATTTCCAAAAATAGTTTTCTCTCTGTACTTTTGACATATAAACTTTGTAACATGGAATACACATAAGGGTGAACACTTCCTTTAATGCATTTAGGTGTATTATGAGAGAGGAAAGGGAATATACAAGCCTGTAGCTGTGGAATATTTAAGGCATGGTAAGATCACCAATACTTAAAAAAGAATATACACACCTGACATAACTCATCTAAGGACAGACCCTCATTGACCCTTTGTACTGATTTTAAACTCAGTTTGGCCCTCATTAGAAATAAATTCAGAGATATTTCCAAGCATTGAATTTCACTATCTGTATGGAAACACATTCAAATTTATTACGAAAATAGTTGGGTCCTACCACTATATCATTGTGCTCTGATGAGTCTATTAGCCTAAGCCAAGTATTTACTATTTTATTTTGACTTTGCCATCAATTTACTATTGCAAATATCACTGCTGTACAAACATCTTTCTCCCCACTCCCTATCATATTGGGCCACCTCTGATGTTGCCCGCAGCCATGTCCAAGCTGCAGCTTCCCCAGCTCTCCTTGGGACAATTTCAAGATTTCTGCAGGGCATTTCAAAGCCTTTTAAGTGATTGAGCTACACAGGCTTACAGCAGTAACTTGCTCTCTGTTGCACTGTTTATTATCTTTTCTCCCTTCCCTACCAAATATTCCCCATTCCCTATTTATGCTTCCAGAAATCATCTACCAGTTAAACATCATATTCCAAGTCCTTGTCAAAGAATCTACTCAAGAGGGAATTTAAACTCTGAAAATCCCTGTCTCTTGTATGGTATTGGTAAAATGAAAGCACAGATATCCACGGTACAAATGAAACTCTGTACATGCAATTAATAGAAGACAATGGTAATGCTAATGACACGTTACTGAATAACTGGAAACTCCTCATTAAAAACATTTATATTTGAAACATAAACTCCCACTCAACATTAAAAACCCTAACTTGACCAATACTATATTTGCTAAGAACACATTCTAGATGAAGCTTTCAAAAAGTGCTTACTTCTTCACTCATCAGAATTTTCATTGTTTTGTTTTCCAGTATCAATACAGAAATAACAAAATAGAAACAGGTTTCTTGTTTCCTTCAAAGAGCAAAATAATGGTGTTAAAAATGCCAAGTTATTCCAGAAAATATTGTTATTAAATGAGAATATTAATTTGTATGATGTAATAATTCTAGCACTGGTACTATTGTCATTTCCATATTTACATTGAAACCATGAGTCAAGAAAGGTCACTGGAACCAATCTGAAAATCATGAAGATTGCGGTGCTTTATTCACCTCAAAAAAGGAATGTGTTATTGCTCCCCCATGTGGTTGCTAGCCTCACTGAAATCAGAGGAATTTATGTGTCTCTCTCCCTGAGACACAACCTTGGCAGCTTGAATATAATGCATTATTATTCCCAAAGCATCAGACCAAGAAACAATGCCCCTGGGAATTTGTTAATTATCCAGGGTACCTTTGATTTTCCTATTGAGAAACATTCTTTTATATGCAATTTCTCTTCTTTCTTGTGTTATTTTGTACAACCCCCTCTCAAACACCTTGACTTATTTGTATTATTTGCTTGAAACTACACTTTGATCTCCCGAAAATTATTTCAATATTCATCATTTTCCACAATGGCTTCTTCTAAGATTTATGCCTAAG
>JAQZBX010018317.1:6968-34839 GCA_029593785.1 Cabassous unicinctus | reverse complement strand
AAAAAAAAGGTAGGGTAAGAGTGCCTACCTCACAGCATGGTGAAACACAGTACAGTACCTGGCCCACAGTCAGCACTCAACAGATACTTCTTCTTCCACATTCTCTTTTTTCTACTTCTTTTTATTACTACTACATGTACAATGCTTCTGTGTGAATCCTTGCAGGGAGACTTTGATCAATCTTTTCAATTTTACTCATCTGTAAGATGGGGTTAATCATACCTGCTATATAAGAATGCAGGAACTAAATTAGATAATATATGCCATGTGCTTAACGCACTGGCACAGGTCAACTCCTGTATGAAAATTAGCTGGTATGGTTTCGTCATCATAATCCTATCCACTCAATAAGGTTGAGGGAAACTTAAATGTGATAATGTATATAAAACCCTACCATAGGGCCTGAAACGTAAACATTAGCTCATTCTTCCTCCATTCTCGGTTACCCAGTTATATGTATCATATAAAATAATTAACCATTGCCATCTTCTGCATATCATCTTTAATACTTACTGGTCTCCAGTGCTATTAGGTGGCTTGCTACCATACAATCATTTAACTAAACAATTGAGGTATATGGATCACATGTGATCTGCAAACTACACAGGGGAGGTGCTTTCATCCTCATTTTTATGCCTATGTTAATTTCAGAAATCCAGCAACTTAAAGCATTTCCAGATACTTCTGCTGGAAGTAGCAGCTCACAGGCTGCTTCTACTTCTTAGTTTCTAGCATATCATCTATGAAGTTCCACATTAACTTATCACTTCAAAATGCCTTCAACACCAATGAATCAAATTCATCATCAAACAAAATACCTTACAAATGTATGCTGGGTACAGGGCTTTGAGTGAGCAAATTCTATCAAGGAATTTTAGTCCTTACGTAGCAGGGAGATTTTGCTGCATTACTTTCCCTTTCATGGAATGTTTACTACGTGGCTTATAATTTCATTGTCATCTTTAAATCTTCACTTGTCATAGCAAGAGTTCACACAAGGATCTAAGTAAGCAAAGTTCTTAGGTTCTTTGAAACAAAACCTGCCTGTATAGGCATACCAAATTCCTCCAATCTGTTTGAAACTTGGCAATGGAAACATGGCATTTTCTGCCTTGACTTTGCCTTCAATGTGACAAGGCAGTGTCTAACTTCAGGATATTTAATGGTTATGATATCTTGACACCTCACCTACTATGGGAATGACATGTTGAAACAGCTTCTCCATTCTCAGAGGCATTTTCATATTAAGCTCTGGTGAATGGAAAGTAATGAGATGGACTAGAGTGCTGTCAGGCAGGTCGTGTATCTCTTTCTCTCTCTCTCTGTATCTCTCTCTCTCTCCTTTCCCATCCTTCCTTTTCCCTCAGCAGCATTGTTGACAACTTCAAACATTTATTAATATTGATCCCTTGCTCTCTAACAATCAATATTCAATGTCTGAAGGAAAAATAATATTCAAGATGTAGGCCTGCATTTATTTTCACGTAATACTGCAGGGAAATTAGAGATGACTCATTAAGTGAATCAGTTTATATCTTTAAGATTAAGAAAAAAATGAAATAAATGGAGGTCCCATTTATTTATTTATCAGCCTACTTTACAGAATTAGAAGAGGTAATTACCAAATTCATTTGGAAGGGAAAGTGCACTCGAATAGCCAAAAGCATTCTAAAAAATAAGAGCGACCTGGAAGGAATTTCACTGCCTCACCTTGAAACATATTACAAAGCTACAGTGGTCAAAACAGCATGGTACTGGCATAAAGATAGACACACTGATCAGTGGAATGGAATTGAGAATTCAGAAATAAACCCTTACCTATATAGTCAATTGGTTTTTGACAAACCTACCAAGTCCATGTTAACGGGACAAAATAGTCTCTTCAACAAATGGTGCTGGAAGAACTGGATATCTATAACCAAAAGAATGAAAGAGGACACCCATCTCACTCCCTATACAAGAATCAACTCAAAATGGATCAAAGACCTAAATATAAAAGCCAGGACCATAAAACTACTAGAAGCTACTTAAAGACCGTGTAGTAGGTGGCCGTTTCTTAGACCTTACACTCAAAGCACATACAACAAAATAAATAAATAAATAAATGGGACCTCCTCAAAATTAAACACTTTTGCACCTCCCAGGACTTTGTCAAAAGGGTGAGAAAGCAGCTGACACAATGGGAGAAAATATTTGGAAATCACATGTCCAATAAGGATTTAATATCCAAGATATATAAAGAGATGTTACAACTCAATAAAAAGACAAACGACCCAATTAAAAAATGGGCAAAAGATCTGAATAGACATTTGTCCAAAGAAGAAATACAAATGGCAAAAAAAAACACATGAAAAAATGCTTAACATCTCTAATGATTAGAGAAATGCAAATCAAAGCTACAATGAGATATCATTTCACACCTATCAGAATGGCCACTATTAAAAAGACAGAGAACTACAAGTGTTGGAGAGGATGTGGAGAGAAAGGAACACTTATTCACTGTTGGTAGGAATGCAGAATGGTACAGCCACTGTAGAGGACTGTTTGGTAGTCCCTAAAGAAGTTGAATATAGACTTGCCACGTGACCCAGCAATATCACTACTGTGTATATACCCAGAAGAACTGAGAACAGTGACATGAACAGACATCTGCACACCGATGTTCATAGCAACATTATTCACCATTGCCAAAAGTTGGAAACAACCCAGGTGTCTGTCAACCAATGAATGGATAAACAAACTGTGGTATAGTCATATAATGGAATATCATGCAGCTGTAAGAAGAAATGAAGTCATAAAGCATATGATAACATGGATGAACCTGGAGGACATTATATTGAGCAAAGCAAGCCAGACGCAGAAGTAAATACTGTATGATTGCATTACTACGAACCAAATATATGTGTAACAATATGATTGATTAAAAAAATATGTATCTAATACATTTAATTGAGAAATGTATGTTTTTATTCAACTGTGTTTTCTTTTTCTTTTTTAATTGCTTGTATTTTCAATTATAAATAAAGTTGAAAAAATAAGTAAAGTATTTCATAATATGTGATAAAACCACTCTTGATAAAGATTAAAGGCAAAATGCTCAAATATGGCATGGAAGGTTAAAAGAAACAAAAACATGATAAAGTTCTAACTTACTGACTTCTTGGCTGTGTTTGGACAGTCACCAACCCAAGAGGGAGTCGAGAAAAGAACGCAAATAGTATCACCTATCATCATTTCTGCAACTTTATTCACCCTTCTCTTTTACTTCCTGAGGCTATCAGGAAGAGCGTGTCCTAACACAAATTTTCTGAGTTGTTGCCAGGAAATAAAGTTTATCTTTAGCATCTCTGGGCAAATAGTACAAGCAGAAGAAAATGGTGTTCAAGGTCAATTGCTTGAAAAGTTGAGTCTTCTGTAGCCTGAGCTGAAAGAGCAAAGAGCTAAAATGAAAAACTAGTAATATAGGTTATGTTTATCTATACATGAGTTTCTATTTAGAGGAGAGGCCTCATGGAGTAGGAAAAGAGGATGGGCTTAAATAACCAACAGCTTTGAGTTCTAACTCAGGCTTGATACATTGCTGCCTGATTGTTGAATTAAGTTTATCCAAAGATACTCAAACATTTAATTGAATCATTTCTCTGTGCCAAGCACTGTGACACATGCTCTCAGAGCTTAAATTCTAAGTAAGTTAGTTACTTCTATGCATGTTTTCACATCTAAAAGAAGAAAACACACTACTATTTGCTAGATTTTTATGATAATTAAATGAGATAGCAGATTTAAAGGTATCAAGCCTAGTACCTAGCATATAGTAGTTGTTTAACAAATCTTAGTTTCTTTTCATTGTCTTTGGGGGAAAAAAAAACTAATATCTTCTTTGATTCCATTTATAATTTAAAATCATATCTCTTAATGGATAGATAAACATACAGCAGACAGTTTCATAAATTGATACTCTCCAAATACCCCATGTCTTTTGGGAAGTCCATCAGCCATGAAAGCCAGACTTCTAAAACAAGTTTTAAGGGAGCTGAGATGGCTCAAGCAACTGAGCGCCTCTCTCCCACATGGGAGGCGCCAGGTTCGGTTCCCAGTGCCTCTTAAAGAGAAGAGGAGCAGACACAGAGAGCACACAGCAAATAGATACAGAGTGCAGACAGCGGGTGCAAACAATGAGTGGGTGGGGGAATAAATAAAAAATAAAATCTTAAAAAAAAAAAAAAAAATCAGTTTTAGATATTACCTCTTCCAACAGTCCTACTTCAGCTCTAATTCGTTTTTATGTAAAACAAATATAAATTGCTTCTTTTTCCAATCATCAGCAAGTATAGTAGCACAGAAATCAGCTATAAGTGAGGCTAGAATATTAGAATTACTCATTCAAAATAATCTATTGCTTGCCTGTAATACATCAGACATTGTGATAGGACTGAAGTAATGAAAGAAACAAATATGACCATCTCTAGTCGGGGAGATATGTTTGCCCTTGGGGAGGCCACAACCAGGAGAAGACACAAGACAGACATATATACTAGAGTCTCTAATGTCGAGATTCAGAAGAAATGACATGGTCAAGGTGGCTTTTTGGAAGAAAAAGTAGGATTTGAGCTGAGACTTTTTAAGGTTAGAGAAGCCTGTTCAAGGCCTTTTATTGTCCCTATACATAAGACCAAATGCACTAACACTCAAAGCAGAAGCTAGTTGCAAAAATGCTCTCTCTGTCTCTCTGAATTCATGCAATCTTCTCTGAACTCCTTCATTATTCAAATTCTACCTGGGTTCCATATCATCCAAAAAGCAGCATTAACTACTCCTGGGCAAAAGATAATTGGTTTGGATTTCATTATGGAGTTTTTAAAGGGACTGTCCAATCCAACTGCCTCTGCTGCCAAAAAGTTAAAGCAGCCTAGGATAAATGCACTATTTGCATTTTCTATTGTGAGAATCCCCCACTCCTACCTCCCAAACTTCCCTATGGGCAAGAGATAATTATAACAGCTGGTGCTGCCCATCTACTGGCCAGAAATGGAAGAGATCAAGCTAGTAATGAAGAGATTTAATGCTAGAAACCTTTTAAAATTCTAAATCCTATTTGAACTGGGCAAGCACTGGAGGTGAGTCCTTTGAGAAAGGGCTACATCCACATCCCCATGTCACATCATTCTGAAGCCAAAACAATTACTTGCCATTCTTGGCATGGCATATAGTATCCTTCCCTCAAAGTACTGTACTTCTACTCCTCAGTTACGTTCTGTACCTTTCGTCACCCCAATCTTCTTCAACCTTCTAGATCAGAAGTAATTGGACAGCCATTGGGGGATGAACTTCAGGCAAATCCGTATCTGAAATTATATGGCCTATTTTATGTTGGGGGCATATTAGCATTTTTTCCCCTATAAAGAGGAGTCATAACTTTCATTCGATTCTCCAAGGGCTCCATGACCCCCTAAAAGATTAAGAACCTGTATTCTAAGTCTCTCAAGTCAAATTTCTATGTACACCATTTCCAAATAATTGCACTCCAATTAGAACTCAAGGAATAGGGGGAAAAATGATACATTTGAAAAATATTTCACTGTTTCTTATCTGCTAATAACAACCAAGTACTAACTATGTTGCAAGGTTTGGCTCCTAGACTCTCAGTTAGTAAATTAGGATAAAATAATTTTTTAAAAATGCAGATCTTTTTTCTGTTACAATGTTTAGAATTTAAGAATTGCGCAATGAATGGACACAAAAGTAACAAAAATGGGGGGGGGGTGTTTAAAATGGATAAAAAGTATATAAATAAATAAATCTTTAAAAAAAATTTATCCAGATGTCAGGCTCAGTGAATACTGATCATCCAGGTTCTTGACTGCATCATTGTTTTAATTAGCTGTCTAATCATACATGGTAGCCTACTGAGCACTATACGAGGAGGAATACATAAACCCAGTTACTTTGGAGCCTTATTCAATTGCCTTATCAATAAGGAAGATTATGAAACTATACCTCCCCCACTTCCCCCAGCAGTGATAAAGAAAAGATTAGGGTCTGAATAGTCTCAAGAAAAATGTATTCCTAATGAGCTCAGACCCTATTTTACACATTCCTAAAAAGAGGAGCCTTGTAATGGATTGTAGTAGTATCAGAAAAGTCACTGGGTTCTCTCACAAGAGAGCAAAATGTGCACATTAGAAGATATAATCGCATCACCTATTAAGGCCACCAACTAACCATGTGACCATCTACTTCTCAGAGCCTCAGTTTATTTTCCTATAATTTGGAGGAGATTCTTCTTACTTGATCTATCTTACAGAGTTATCATGACCATGAGAGAATGATTTCAATCAGGAACCAGCAACCCCTTATCTGGAAAACCAGAAACCTCCATTCTAAATAACCTAAATTTTGGAAAATAATTTGAGATTCCATTCAGGAGGCATCCCGGAAATGGAAAACATGCGATTATGTTACAGAGAACAGCTCAACAAAGCCGGCAGGGTTTATAGCACCTTTAGTTCTTTATTTTCTTTTTCTGTTCTTATTTTTGGCACTTTACATCTATACATCATTATACACTCTTCAAAGAACTTTCACATCTTATTCATCTTTCTCTCATTAGTCACCTTGTGAGGTGTGCAGAGCAAACTTTCTTTCATCTTTCACCTACTGCATCTTTTCTTCAGCCTACACAGTGATGTAAAGGAAGCCTTCTCAATCAACAAGTCCTTTTCCCAAAACCCTTCATAGCACTTAGAATAATATTCCATCTTCTTTATTCTACTCTCTCATCAATAGACCTTATTTTCAGAACAGCTTTATATTTGCTGAAATATTAAACAGATAGTACAGAAAATTCCCATATACCCCTAACACAGTTTCTCCTCTTAACATCTTACATTAATATGGTATATTTGATTCAATTAGTGAACTAGTGTTGTTACATTATTATTAACTAAAGTCCATAGTTTATTGGAATTTGCCTAATGTGTTTTTTTTTGCCCCCATAATTAGACTAGGGTTATGGGTTTGGGGAAGAAGATCATAGTGGATAACTTTCATTTTCCTCACATCATATCAACACAATTTATGGCTGTTGATGTTGATCTTGAATACCTGGATGAAGTAGTATTTGTCAGGTTTCTCTACTCTGAAGTTATTCTTCCTCACCTCCAACCACATTCTATTCTTCAGAAGGAAGCCTCTATGTGTAGTGTACACTTAGGGAGTGGAGAGTTATGCTCCCCCTCCTTTATAATGGAGCATCTATATAATTTATTTGGAATTCTTTGCACAGGAGATATTTCTCTTCCCCCCATTAATACATATCAGCATGGACTCTTGGATATTTATTTTGTACTTTGGGTTATAATCCAATACTACCTTATTTTGTTGCAGCTTTGGCCATTGGAAGCTCTCTCATTTGGCTCCTGTGTCCCTTTGATATAACCCATCAATGTAGGTGTTTTATTTTGTTTTTAGCAATTCCTTACTTTCTGGCATTGCAAAATGCTACAGGCTAATATTGTATATTTCCTGTACTAATCCTACAAACAGCCATTTCTCCAAGGAGCCCTGGTTCCTTTTATTAGAAAATGGTATTAGAAACTGATGCTAGGTGTGCTTCCTGCTACTGGACTTTTTTTTTTTTTTTTTTTTTAAAGGCCCTTTCAGTTGACACAGCAAAGAAATGCATGTGTGAATATAAACCTACCCCCACCCCAATATATACACATATGTATACATATTTCTATATGTAACCATCTATATTATATTAAGTTAAACTGAATTCTTACTGATGTCTCTATCAGCAAGTAATTATTCATTACCATATGAATAATTCTAGCCTTTTTTCCTTGCCTATTTAGAGATTCTCACCCAACAGTGAGAAAAGACTGTAAGCTTCTTAAAGACAGCATCAGTGCCTTATTCACTGTTGTTTCCAACTACAGTGCTTGGCACACACAATACACATGTTGGCTTGTTGTTGAGTTTAACCAATAATTTCAATTCTGGAAGGAACTAGAGATAAATTTGCAAATGTTACAAAATATGGATTTCAAAGACTAAAATCACAACAATTTATTAGGGCAACAGTACAAAAGGGTACACCAACAAAGGTCTGATTTAAGTGTTTTCATTCAACTCAGTGAAAGAAAATGACAGTAATACATCTAAGCCACTCAAAAGGGATTCAGGCTTCCCTGAAAAGGATTCAAGTAGCATAAAATGGTTTGTTTCTCCACAGCAATTTACATTTATTAAAATAGATAATAGGCATAATCATTGTCAAAATAGAGCTTCTACCCTGTATAATGTCTTGATATATTCTCTAAGTTCCTGACAAACAGGCACAAAGCCACGGCAGATTAGACTTTAAGTGGGGGATCACTTTAATAGCACAGCAGAAAAACCAATCTCACCCTTCTGGGAAGGAAAATAAGACCTGAAAGCAGGCTTTGAAGACGAAAGGTAAAGTACAAAGGGAAAGGTGCTAAAGTGATGCATCAGCTAGAAGGAAACTGGGCTCTAAGGTGACACTCTGCATTAATGATGCTAATTTATGTTTGGGTAAGAGTGTGCATGACACGGAGGAAATTTAAAGAGGTCTTTATATTATACCGTGGAGGAGCTCATCTTGAATCTCTCAGAAAGGTATGTGCTTTTATACAGGGACTGCCTCACGTGAGCATATATTACACAGTTATGTAGACTCTGTCACTTTCTTATGAACTAATTACTTGTTTCCTTAAATCTATTCTGGACTCCTTTCAATTTGTTCTTTTTTAGAAAATTTTATTATGGTCAAATATATAGAACACAAATTTTGCCATTTTAACCCTTTGTCAGTATATAAGTCAGTGACATGAGTTATATTATATACATTATATTATATATTACTGTCATCACCACCACCCATTACCAACACTTATCACCCCGAAGAGAAACTCTGTACCCATTAAGCATAACTCCCCATTCACCCTATCCCCAGTCCTTGCTAATCTCTAATCTGCTTTCTCTATGAATTTACTTATTCTAAATATTTCATATAAATATCATACAATATTTGTCCTTTCGTGTCTGGTTTATTTCAGTTCCAATCTATTTACACTGTAGCCAAAATGACTTTCTGAAAAACAAATTTGTTCACTAGCTCCCCATCTCCCCCATATTAAACATTTTAATAATTTCTCATTGCTCCTCGGACACAAGGCAAAAATGCCTCATATAACCGCAATGCTCTGCAAGATGTGGTGTCTCACTAAGCCTACCTCTGGAAACTCGAGCCACATTGGCTGCCTTTCACTTCTCTGAACACACAGCCTCTCTACTTCCATAGGGTCCTGGTCCGTTTGTTTCTGTCTTCCTGGATCATTCTCCCACCTCCCCTTCAACAATAGCTAACTCTTTCTAAGGCTTCAGAATTTAGCCCCATTTTTCTTCACTAGGGAAGCCTTCCCTGCTCATGTCCAATCCTCTTACTCCATACTCCCAAAGCACCACAAACTCTTCCCTTACATTGCTTGTCACACTTGTAACTTTGATTAATTTATCTCCCCAGAGGAAAGAGATATGTTACCCCACACTCCTGGCACCTAGCCCCATGCCTGGCACACAATAAGGGCCCAATAAATGAATGGACAATGATCACACTGTCCATCCATGCCACTGTTAAGGCTTTCCTAAACATGAAGCTCACCTTTGGACTCTGAAGAATGTAATTTCATGCCAGATATTTGATGGGTCACCCTAGTGATGGGTACAAGAAATACCACTGCCAGGCTTTGGTAGTTTCCAAAGAAACAGGAAGGCCCTTTTATCATATGGATCATAAATGCATTGAAATGGGCATAGGGGGACATGAAGAAGCAATCCTATCCAACATGGGTCAGCTATGGTACTAACTACTAGTCCTATCCCTTAAGATCATTGTTAGCAAATAATTTTGCTTTATTTCACAGTATCCAAAATGCTACTATTGGTTTTCAAGTTATAATCATTAGACCTGGATTTCATTCAACATTCAACAAATATTTACTGAGCATATTTATTATATGCCAGACACTGTGCTAGACCCTGGGCTACATGGTAATAGAGACAAAGCACTCACCTTCAAGTGAAGGAAACAGCCAACATACTAACAGATAAATACAATCATTTCAGACTGTTACTAGTGCTAACAAGGAAGGAAATTTGTGTTCGATATGAGTGAGATCACCCCCATTGTTTCATCATGATCTTAAGTGATCCAGATGTCCCACTGGACTAACGTGCACCAATTATTGCTCCCTGGTATCAAATAGATCACAGTATTTTCTTTTTGGTTGATGAAGGATTAGAGGATTTTATGTTTTAGTGTCAAAATCTCCCATAAAAATTTAAATACATTCACTCCCTCAAATTAAAGACTAGGTAAAACACAAGGTAAAGCTTTCTATAGTCACTATAACCCCTCAAAATCTCTGTTGCCAACTTTGATGCACCCCTAAATGATCAAAGCACCTTGTTCTCTAAGATGTATATCTCAACAGAGTGGTGCCAAGAGATTTTTCACTTGGTTTCAGTGATAAGTAATGCAAGGAGTAGCTAGAGAGCCTTAAAGACATATATGGGGAGATAGATCACCATTATAGACCCCGAGGCCTAGGACAGTGTTTGGAACATAAATGGCCCGCAGTGATTATATCTTAAATGTTTGCTGAATGAATGATGATGCTTTGAGGAAATCAGCCAGTTAAGCATGGGACCAGAGTGGAAGTGAAATAAAGAGAATGATTAAAATTGCTTGCTTATTCAGAGGAAAGGTCTAAGAGAAGTGACATCAAGAGCAAGTAGCCTCTTAGTCCTTTTTGTCTAACGCTGCAGATTTAAGAAAGGTCAGAAAGCTGGGAGAATCTCCGGAACAGACAATAGCAGCCTGAGGTGCCACAGCTCAAGAACAATCAGCAGATTGATAAATTCTTCTCTTTACCCTTCTGAACAAATAAACTAATTGTGTCTTTGTTTTTAACATAACAAATCATCGCCTGATTACAGGTCATTAGTGACCGTTAATAAATGAAGCTGTTTGCATTTCACTAGTATATCTAAATTACTCAGTCTTGCCTTTCACACTAGCTCAGTCAAGCTTCCAAAGGGAAAGCCCCCTTATTGGGGCCTCTAGTGAGACTTAAACAAACTAACAATTAGCCTTGGGAATTGAAGTATGATGCAGGAGAATTCATTATTTGGTTAATTGCTGTTCTCCCCACTGCAGAACCAACCATTTCCTTTGTAGTGGAGACATACTCTTTGTGCCAAAAAAGCCTCTCTCTGAACCTTCTCTGTAATTCCCAATGATTGCTAATCATTGGCCGGCAACATGGACTTGCTTATATGATGCTAAAACAGTCTGAAGCCTACAACACAGTTG
Source organism: Cabassous unicinctus (assembly GCA_029593785.1). Taxonomy (NCBI): domain Eukaryota; kingdom Metazoa; phylum Chordata; class Mammalia; order Cingulata; family Chlamyphoridae; genus Cabassous; species Cabassous unicinctus. Next base: position 23,438 of record JAQZBX010018317.1, on the reverse strand, counting down.
CGGACTAGAGTCCAGTAAACGCAGGGAGCACGTTGAGGACTGTCAGAAATATGGAGGTGATAGGAACAGTCTAGATGGCAAACAGTGGAGGCAGAATAGAGTATTTATAGGCACGGTTCAACTGGGTAATCCAGAATTTTAAAAAGTCCAGTGTGAGTTTTGGATTATCCATATTAGAAGCCAACATTCTTGAAAAGAATTGGATAATTGCCAAACTTCCATTTCATTTTGTGCTGAGCAGTCACAGAGGAGACATAAGAGTGATTAACAGAAATTAATGATCTCAAAAGTGGTTGACACAACAATTGCCATTTGGGAACAAATCCATAGTCCATCCCATCTAATGTTCCACTGCTTAAAAGAAGTCCCCCAGGAAATCCCACTTTTGACTACCAACATGCAGAATAGAATTAGAGGAGCTGCTAACAGGGTAAGTAATGGCATCCCATACATATGCTACTGAAAGCAAGTTACTTTAGGCTAGCTAAGCAAATGAGTCGTGCCTCAGCTCAACATGTACAATAACAGTATAGAGTTCATTGCAGCTAAAGAGGCCTTCCAAATCAGTTATCCCATTCATCTTTTCATCAGCCCTATGAAAATGTTTGGGTAGAAATTATTAAAAGCACAGAAATGGTAACAAAAAAATTTTTTTTTAATTAAAAAAAAAAAAAGCAGGCTCCAGAGTCAAACATGGTTTTCAAATCCTGGATTTTCTACTTATTAGCAGAGTAAGGTTGAGCAAGTTACTTACCCTCTCTAAGCTTCAGTTTCCTCATCTGTAAAATAGAGAGAATACTGGCACCTACCTCATAAGGTAGTTATAAAACCCTAACAAGGTAATTAACATCTGCGAAGTGCTTAGTACATTACATGGCACATAAGTGCTCAATAAACATTAACTGCTATTGTTTTTCTCTTCCTCCTCCTCTACCTCCATCACCCACCATGCCACCATATCTACCACTATTCCCAATTGGAAGATAAGGTCACTACTAAGTCTGCCAGGTAGACTTTTTCCTGAAGTCACCCAGTTACTAAATAACTGAGCTATGACTAACCCATTATCTACTGACTATACCATTCTCCCTGCCTAGGATACTTTTCATTCGTCTTCCCTTCACCTGAATCACTCAGTTTAGCCATCTCCTTCTCCATGAACCCTCCTGTGAGCCCTCTTACATCATCTCACTGTCCCTATACTTCCCCATCACAGACCTCCTCATACATTACAAGTGCCTGTTGTCCTGTCTGTATCCCCCATGAGCCCATGAATTCCTTAAGGGAAGAGATCAGGTCTGTGTACTACACCAGTGCAGAGCACAGCACCAGGCACATAGTAAGAGCTCAGTAAAAACTTAATGAAATGATGGAAACCAGACTCTCTTCATACCAATCTGCTGCCACATATTCAACTATTATTTTTCTTTGGAGCACATCTTTGGAAATCAAAGATAGCCATACATGGCTTCACACCTTATACTGCTATTACATAAGAATCTTGTTCTCATGTTGAAAATTCAAGGCAACTTTAATCAAATCCTAATGGATTCCATCTCTGAAAAAAGTCGCTGAACTTGTGAAAATGGAACCTTGAAGTGACTCTTACATTCTATTAAAGAAAAAAATACATTCATTCCTGTATACACCTCACACTTATTCACTAAGCTATGCTCAGTGCTTACCTAGTCACCAGCTTCTTAGCATTTTGAAAAGGGCACAGTCTTTGTACTTGGAGAGGAGTTCAGAAACATTTGGACTCCATTAGCATAATGAAAAGCAGGTGTTTGTCCTTGCTTGTCTGCCCCAATATAAGCTCTTAAAATCCTGACTCTGAACTGTCTCTTTCTCACTTGCAGTTTTTGTTTTAGTGCTTTAGGAAATTTTGAGTCTGACACAGATAGAAAAACATGACCAGATAACAAAATATTCTGTTCTCCTTTTCCTCCCTCTTGGAGGAAGTATAGGGGGCATAAAAGTTGGACGCTTCAGGGAAATTCACGTAAAGGGATCTAGTTTTCTCATTAAAGTGACATCATCCAAGGCAAACCAAATAAAACTGAAACCCCCCATTGATTCCTTATTAGAATGCATTGAAACATTACTTGTTAGGAATGAAAGGAAGGTACGTTTAAGTTACAACAGATATAAACCCTTAACTGAAATAGACCAGAGAGAAAAATGGTATTTTCCTATGGCAAGGAAAGAGCTGAACTCTGCCCCACAAACACTCCAAGGTGTTATTTAAAAACAAACCCTATTTTATCATCTTATATTAAAAAGCACATTAAGAAATATCACCTGCATGGAGTCAGCAGGAATGTACACAGCCAAGGTTGCACAATTCCCTTGATGCACCAAAGCCTGGCATATCTTTGATATTCTCTGATGGAGATTATACAGGAACATATACACATTCACTTATGCATATAAATATAAAAACCTACTCTTTGTTTTCTTCCCCCTTTTGTCTTTGACCACCTTTTTAATTTGATTTGCCCCATGATAAATATTTATTTGGGACCTTCCCTCTCCCCACTCCTTCTCTTAAAGGAAGCTTTTTTCTTGGGAATGTTTTCTCCCTCCCTTGATCTGTCTCAGAGTTCATATATACCTCTGTTAAAAACTCTACCTCAAGGAGGAATCTCTGATGATGCCTTTTTCTCAAAAATAAAGAGCTTTTGTGCTGAATTTTATTCTCCAGAACCCAAAAATAGCCAAATTCGGAGGCTGTAAATTCAGCCTCACCACAAAGCCTCCGGAAGTGACTACAAGAGCCTAGAAGTTGTCTCTGGGCTGCCTCCTTCAAATCAAGTGGAACTACTTAAGGGTCATACTGAAAGAACTTAAGAACACCTCGCACAGGTGAGCAGTTTTTGTTTTTCCTACACAGTTGCAGCTAGAAATGCTCTCTCTCACCCAAGATGATTTAGTGGGACCCTTCATTCTTCATTAAACACAAAGTAGGATGTTCCTATGGTCTCTTTCTCTGCCTTTGAGCCCTTTTTCCTTGCTAGAGCAGTTAGTCTACCTGTCTTGCTCACTGGCCTATTCATCATACCTCCTGAGCATCAATAAAGCAGGGTCTAGCCTACAGCCGGTCATAGTGTCACTCCTGGTACCAACACATTTTACCAAAACGACGTCTTAAAACAGTAGGTCAAATGATGCTTCTAAGCTACACTTTCTTTTCAAAACTGAATGGATTTGTATGGATCCCACAGAACAATTTTTAAGCAACTGGAACTATTCAACACTTGTATATTGCCATTTTATTAAGAACAGTAGGTATAAGTAATAACATCGATACCTTTATTTCCATAGGTGCTTTCGTCTGGATAATTCATGCTTCATTCTCGTGCCACTATTCTCTGTCTTGGGTTCTCCCTTGGCTCCTGTGACAAACATGGGGTTCAGGTCCACACTCCTGGATAACGATGCTCAACTTTTGGTAACATACAGGTGCACTTACACACTCCCACACCCCTGCAGTCTGTCCGTGTAAGGCTGCTCCCGGTCTGTTGTAAGTCAGGCTAATCAAGCGACACTGAACCAACACTACAGAGCCTTCTGGTGCTTCAGCCCCCTCACCTGAAAGTGTGCCGCCTTCTGTTTTAGAGACATAGCACAGGGATTCTCAAAGTGTCGTCCCGGGGCCAACAGCAACGGCATTCCTGGGGAAACTGTTAGAACTCAAACTCTCAGACCCCACCTCAGACCTGTTAAATCAGAAACTCTAGGGATGGAGCCCAGCAATTTGTTTTTAACAAACCTTCAGGTGATTCTAATGCAAACTAAAGTTTGAGGAGGCTGGAGTGGTTAGGAGAGCTGTCTTCAGGTAGAGAGGTGCCATTTGGAGGAGATACTAAACTTTTTGAGTAAGGCTTCGTAGCGGAGGGCTAAGGGCAATGGGCGGAATCTACAGAGACAGGTCTGGTATCGAGGACAGTTTTTATGCAATTAGAAATATTAATAAACAGGAGCAGGCCATCACATTGATTGCAAGTAGTTCTGTTTCTTTCTCTGGAAGTATTCAGAGTGGTAAGATTATACCCTGAGAGTCTATGAATAAGGTAACATGAGAAGTACTAAAATTAATGATGCAAGATTTAAAACAAATCAAAACAAAATTAACCCTTAATAATAAGCTTCAAAATATCGCCAATATAAAAAGAGAGGTTTGTAATTAATCTATTACCATTAATTTTTTAAATATTTCAAACTATTATTTTAACAACTATCTCTTGACAGTGCATTAAATAGACAATGGCTTTAGTTTCCTTAATGCTTTATTTCATATTCAGAGTCCAATGCAAGAGACTACATTTGTTCTTTCAAAAGGGATCAATCACCACATGCCAGAACTGTTTCTGGATCAAAGTTTAAGGTGGGGATGTTATCTTCTTACTCTTCTGTTTTTAAGTCAAAACAACCATCTTTCCACAGTAAAGATTATGCTTTAGGACATATTGATAACTCTAATAACCATGAAAATAGCGGCCTGACATTATTAAACAGCTACTAGGTACTTGGGACTGTCCTAAGAGCATAACATGCATTGTCATAGGCACACTCACAATAGCCTTATGGAGGTGAGCATTGCTGTCCTCATCTGTAAAAGGACATTTTACTGTTCCTTACCCTTATTTGTAACCAAGGCTTAGGAAAGTTAAATAGCTTGTCCAAGATCATAGAACTAGCAAGTGGTGGAGCCAGGATACAAACCCAGCATATCTCCAGAGTCTGCGCTCTTAACCAATTATGTGTATTTTTTTCTAGTATAATTTTGAACCCTAGGGATAGGTTGAGAAGAAAAACTATATGGTCCAGTGCAAATAGCACTTATGATAAATTAAGGGTTCTAGAAATACTCAAGACAACCTGACCACCCCTTACCTAATGTTCAATCTATGTAAAGGTCTGAACCATACAACTCTTGTCAATCCTCACAACAAGTTAGTTACTATTATTGTCTCAATTTTACTACGGGCAACTTCAGTTACAGAATTTAAGTAATTGGCCAATCTTCCTATTAAATAGCTCCCCGCACACATAATTAAATGCAAATGAGGCAAAAGATGTACATCGTACATGAAAACAACTCAGCAAATTTAGCTTCCTTCCCTTATATTATTTTTCCAAGGATAAGAACGGTGTTGGTGATGATTGATCCATTGTCTTTCTCGCTTATTTTCTTAATTATTCCAAATGGAAAATATTTGTAAGTTAAATATTTGGGTGAAGTATGCAGTCATGAAATAGAACTAAGTCCACTGGCTTCTCCACATCTTTATAGTCACCAAACCCTAGCTCTCTGAGTCTTGCACCACTGGCCAGGATTGTGGTCTCAGACCTTTCCATTTGGCAATAGTCATATGACAATGACTTTAGGAATGAGACACTGCCTACACCCAAGCCCAGCAATCAAACGGCTAGGGCATACCAAGCTGGGCACCCAAAGAGCCTGGTGGTAAGGATGCTGGTGGCCATTAGAGAGTTAGCAAAAATGAACATTTTTCCCCAAAACTGTGAGATTTCAATTAGCTGGGAGATCAATGAAAAGCTAATTTATCTAATATTCTGATATTATGAAAAGAGCTCTATTTTAAAGAATCAGAATATGTGGGCCTCAGTCTTGGCTCCACCACAAACCACTATGTGATCATGGGCATGTTTATAAACTCTACTGGAACTCAGTTTCCTCATTGAGGAAATGAGAATATAAAGCTTTCTCTCCAAAATGTGTTGTGCGTAGTAGAAAAGAGTTGTGAAAATACTTTACAGAAACCTAAAACCTTAATAAATGTATGGTGGCATCAATATTTTATGTAGCTCCTTCCTTGCCTACAATTTGGCTTCTAACATTTTAACCTGGGTAGCCACCTGGCTTACTGACAGACTAATTTAAAAGGCAAGAGGAAGAGGAACTTTAAAACTGACAGATATCAGAATCTGTGGCATCTGTGGAACGATTTGCTCTGTGTTTTGATAGTTAAGAGGAATTTCCATTGGCCTTACGTCCCTGTAAGTAAGCTTGACAAATTCCCCAGATCAGTGCAAAAATGTAGGCAAAAATGGCCTGAGAAACCTCTTTGTGTGAGCAACAAGGAATATCACCACCTAATATGTCAAGAAGCAGGACAGAGAGACACTCTCAGCAGCTCAGCAAAGGCTCTCCAGGTATTTTGCCAAAGACCCCTTTGGGTTTTTAGTCAGATTTCAAGGTGCCTTGTATGTCTTTGCTAGAGTAGAATTTGGTCTATATGTAGATTAGTTGGGACAACAGAGAATGGGGGTAGTGTGAGTGGAGAGATGAAGAAAGGATAGTATTTAGTACTATTGACTGTTTTCATATCTTTTTGGAAGGATTCATCTGAGAGATACAAGAGCACGGATGTGAAAAATCTAGGAAATGTCTTCTTTGGTGACCTTACATTTTTCTTGTACTATTGTTTCACCTCAAGTTATTGGACAGATTAAAATAGCTTCATGATGTCACAGCATTATCCTGATTTTCCAATTATATTTCTATTCTTTTCTTAAAATATTTTGTAGGTCAACCCAAACAGGTAAAACTAAAGCAAGGAGTGTGCTATTCTAAGGATAAACTTTCCTTGGGCCTGTAATCAGAAAGGCATATTCATTCTTTCAAGTCACTAGTTGTGGAGCTATAAATCTGACTGCTTGAGCAATCACCTCAAACTCCAGCTCTACATCATCTTACCGAGTTAACTTTTCAGTAACAAAAACAGAGGTCATGGAGGTTGTTCAGATCATGATAAATGACTGGGAAGAAAACCCAAGGCTTCTCAGACATCAAACATACCATACTCTCTAAAGCCAAGATCATCTCATGAGTGGGAGGTGGCATTTTCCTGTGTAGGTTTCTCTGATAAAACATTCTCATGCTCGGTCACTAGCAGCCACGTCTGCCATACACTTCACTTGACTAGCTGCCCCATTTGCAGACCTCTCCAGTAGGGCTTGTTGTCACTAATCCACTGATTAAATATTTTAAGACTGGCTTTGGCAAAACATGCCAGAAATTCTTTCAGGGTAATTAAAACCACCTTCTGTGTCAATAAATGCAGACTGTGAGATCCTTCATGTACAGTGGGGCTGGCTCTGACCAGCCATCTCTAAGACATTTTTTCTTAGATGGGCTTTCCATCACTGCAATTGATTTTCACTGTCTCATCCAGAACCTTGCCTGGCTCCTTTTTTTTAAATGATTGGCTGAGGTCAGAGGCAATTGTCTTATCTTTATTGTTTCAACAAAGACACAAGGACCAAAGAGGTTCTGAACCTAAGGGCCAAGCTCACTCTCAGTGCCCTTTCTGGGAGCTTGAAAGGGATTCTTGTTACAGAATTTGATGGTACCTAGTGTCCACTTATCACCACTGTTGTGGGGTTTAAACTGATTTTTATTTGAGAGTTAGTAATGTGACTTCAAAGTAAAAGGAAGAACTCAGGTGAATGTTTACCACACTGACAACCAGAGCTTAGTTCTTTGCGCACAGTAGACACTCCATGAATTATTTTTCACAATGATAGCTTTATTGTTTTTATATTTGATCCTGTAAACAATGTGTATGCTTATTTAGAACTGTCATACATTATAGACGTTATAACGATAGATAGTAGAAGTTACTGAAAATTCCATTGGCCTGAGATAACCATCATTAATATTTTGGTAGCCATGCTATTCAGAGAATTCTTTATATACACATGTAGAAATTTATATGAGGAATCAGACTATACATATCCTTATTATAAAGGATGTAGCTACCTTTAATTTTTTAATACAGTCTTTTTTTTTTTTGCTTACTTCTCCCTTCTCCCTCATAACCAAAGTTAATAACCTCTATATTATTTTCATTCAGATATCATATACCAATTCAAATCACATGAAAGAGGTTTCAGTTGCTCAAATAGTTGCAGGTTGGGTGAAAAATAGAATGGGAGAACAAACAAACGAATGGATGAAAGAATGAATAATAGGCTATGCTCTAAATTAGCTACTTTGCTAGTGGCTACAGAAATCACATAGCACATCTTTTGACATCTCCCTTTATCTTTAAATTTTAGTAGGGGCAGGAGAACCTGAATTCAACATTTTTAGAACAACCTGCAAATTTAAACTCCCAAGTAAAGAACATGTCACTGGCTGCATGTGATCCTAACTACAGAGGTTATTGATATCCTCTCAAACTCAATTAAGTAAAAAAAAAATTTATTAAGTACCTGTGTGTTAAGTGCTGCGCTGTTGTTTATAGATTAAACTAAAGAAGTAAAGATATAAGAACTGCCTTCTAGGAGTTTCTGATCTAGTGAGGGAGGCAATATATAGGTTCTGCTTCCTACTGGCTATCTGAAATTAGGTCTCGCTTTCCACAGTCAGGAAATGGGGATAATACCTACAACTCAGAGGTTTGTTGTGATAATTAAAGAACTCGAGGAATTCAGGAAAACTTCACAGGGAAATGAAGGCCTCACGCTTTGCAGGTCCCAGGCAAGGGGAAACAGCACACGTAAAGGCAGAGAAGCAGGAATGGCCTGGGGTAGCGAAGGCACAGAACAAGTCAGCATGGTTGGTTTAAAGACCAGCTGGGAGAAACCCAGGAGATGAGGGGACAGGCAGCCAATACTACCATTCATAAGCACAGGGAAAAAACTGGGAACAGAACTCTTCTTAAAGGGTCAAACAAATGTAAGAAAATACTTCTTTGCCTTTCCAGCATGTGCCCGTGTCTGGAAAAAGGCCATACCTGTGGGTGGCTCAAAGGCGACCTGCTTGTCCAATAACTGGAAAAAGAAAAAACCTGGCCTGCACAACGGGCTCAAATCCAAGTTTCTAAGACTTATAGGAAAAATTCTAATCGGAAAATTTCCATCTCAAATTTTGCTGAGGAAGCTTAGGGACAAGGCAAGCTTGTTGGCAGAAGCACAGTATGATCATCAGACTGCTTTTGCATTTTTCAACTCAGCCCACAGAGTCCTTGAGGTCCTGGTGAGACCTCAGCGAGTTTTTCATTTCTGACCCTTCAAAGGGTTAGAGAACCTATCGGAAATACACGTTGTTCACAAATAGAACCACATAAAAAATTTCCCCCTGTATCCTATGAAGTAACCAGAGAGTTCTGACTTCTACAGCATACTATTGGGTTTCATCCAGCCTAATCCTACAGAACCGAAATGAAGGGGGAAAGGGATTAGATATTAAGTCACTACAGGAGACATCCGTTGGAAGCACTGGACTGCCCCAGTTTCTTCTGTTAGCTCAGGGTCCCACGGCAGTTCTCCTCCTCTCTATATCTCCTTCTAAACTGACACCATTGAATTCCAGGCAGCCTGTCCCCACTGATCTTCCTGCTCTAATCAATATTCTTTCATACCACCACACCCTTCTTTGCCTCCCAAACAGAAAAGAGATGAGAAGTAGACTTTAATATTAGCTCTTAATTCTCCACCAATACTGGGTGTTTCGAGGAGTTTCTTTAATACTTTTTGTCCTCTGAGGCAGTAATTGGGTCACCTACTTACCACAAATCTTCATCCATTAAACATTCATCATCCATCCATCTAACTTTATTTATTGAACACTTAGATCAGACCCTGTATATGTGTTTTTATACTTTATAAAATATCAAAATTTAAAAAGTGACTCAAAGTGTTTAGTATTATTACTTCAAGACCACAAGACACTTCATGGGGTGCGGTGGGGGGGCAGGGATTGCCCCAAATATTCATGTTAAATGAATTGAGACTTCAAATTGACTCCTAACTGTAACCCCCACAGACCGCTGAAATATAGATAGCCAGTATACTCTGATAGGGGACTGAAAATCACTAAAAATGTAACCACAGTGGTCATTGATAGGATTTGGACTTTTCATTTCCATCAAATCAATTTTTGAAGAAAACTAAAGATATCTGACATCTGGAAGTCTTAGGCCAATGAAAATTAGAGTCTAGTTTTCTCAGATTTGCCTGGGTTCAAATTTCCTTCAACCACACATAGCATTAACAGTCATTTACGAAATTAGTCTACTAGCAAAAAAGAGTTAACACAGCTTTTAGAAATGCCAAAGTTGTACCCCACCAGAGGTTAGCTCATTAAACAACAGATTTTCAAATTAGAAGAGGTTTTCATATTGGGTCAATTATTCTTTGAAGTTATCTACTCATTAGTTTGAGGAAAATTATCATTTCTGGGTCACCAGGTTCCATATACTTACCTACAAATGATGCCTTGGGATCATGAGTTATTTTATCTAGCATGGGTGGGCACTGACTCCCAGGGAACACCCACGTATTTAACGCAGAGGCTGAGAACTGAGCTTGCTTCCCCTCTCAGAAAAGGCATATGCACCTGAGGCTTCAGGAAGGAGCAGGGCAATGGTTATATCTTTATGATTTTTATCCCAATCTTTACCAACATAAAATCACTGGGATGAACTTAAACATCCTGAAAATCTGTAACAATGTGAGGTAGAGGAAAATATGGCAATAAAACTGGGAAAAGGTCCACAGCAATTGGAAAGGTATTTCTTGGTACAGTCTTTTTAGAGGGCAATTTATTAAAAACCGAGAAATTTAATGGTTCTTATCATCATTTAACTTAGCATTCATACCTTTAAAAATTGTTTTAAGAAAATATTCAGAGACATATTTAGATTCCTACAATTGTTTATCACATAATTACAATAGCAAAAAAATTTGCCAATAATCTATACTTCAAGCATTAGGTGATTGGTAAAATTATGATTCAATTATAGGATGTTTTTTTTTTTAAATGCTCACAGTATTGTGTTTGGGGCAAAAAAGCCCCAGGATATTATATCATTTTACAATGTAATTCCAGTATTCATTCATTCATTCATTCATTCTCATTCTCTCCCTCTCCCTCCCTCCCTTTCTCCTCCTCCCTCCATCCCCCCCATATACACACACACCAAACAGCCTGGAAAGAAATATACCAAAAATGATTTATAATGATTATATCTGGAACTAGAGGTAAATTTTATTTTCTTCTTTAGACTTTTCTGTATAGTCCATATTTCCATCAATATGCACACATACTGTTCTCTTGTAGCATCCTTATCTTTTCCTACATAGCATTTAACAAGATTTATATTTATATCCTTATGTTTGTGTTTATTTAATGTGGATCTCCCCAATAGAATGCAAACTCTATGACAGCAGGGTCTATAGCTGTAGTTTTTAAAGTTGTACATCTAGTTTAAAAAACTGACTACTGAATGAACAATTGAGGGGGGCACTGCTTGAAAGAGGTATGGCTACATGTGGGATTATAATGGGCTATCAAACATTCTGTAATGTCTAATTTCCAGCTCACTTGCTCAAATGGCATGCCATTTTCCTTCCTTACTTTTGCCTCCTACCATCACACAAGGCATTATTTTTCATTAAGAAAGTCTTTACCATTCCTCTCCACCTGTTAGAATCCCACCACGGCTGTTCAACGTCTCCCTAGCAATTAATAGGACCACGCATTTGGAAGATCAACACTTACTGAACTTTAATTGGATCCCAAGCACTGTTTTAGAATAGGGTTTGAAGAACCACAAGAGACCATCTGATTTTGTAAATAGAGTTTCACTAGGACTCAGCCACACCCATGCATTAAAATGTCAGACCATATGGCCCACAGAGCCTAAAATATTTACTATCAGGCCCTTTAGAGAAAAAGTATACTGACCCCTGTCCTAGGATGCCTACATACCAAATTTTAAGCCTATATGAAGGTTATTCTTAGGACAATATGGGCTCTAAAGTACATATCCAAGAGTTTTGTAAAAAAAAATAATAATAATAAGGGATTACTGTTATTATTGTAATATACCTAAATTTGTTCTTAAGAACATACATTTTTGAGCCAGACTTACCTATATTCAAGTCCTGGGGGTGCTGATCACTACTGGGCAGATTACACAAGTTATCTAAGCCTCACTTTCCTCATAAGTAAAGTAGAAATTCATTTCCTCCCTTCCTCATTCTCTCAATAAATGTGTCATGAGTGCTATTTGCCAGGCACTGCACTACAAGATGGATAAACAATGGTGAATAAATATCTAAAAGTCTCACCGCATTCAGATTTAACTGTATATGTTTCTGAGGACTGTGGTGAAGACTTAATTATATAATACATATAGAGAACTTAACCTCATTCCTGGTACATTGAAAGTACCCAGCATATAGTGGCTTTTCCTCCCCATTATAATTGTGGTAGAAGCTCTTTTAATAGACTTCTAAGTAGCTGACTCACTGGATGAAACAATGTCTTCCATTCACTCTATAAAATGGGTCTAAAGCTAATTTAGTAGGCTAACTTCTTGTACAGACACACTTCTCTTTTTTTCTGGTTGAGTTGCATGTTTACTGAGAGTCATTGTGTTTGTTCCCCATTCTCTTGATGGAGTTATACTTGTTATTTAAGTATCACGAAAGGTAATAAAGAATGGTGTAAAAAGAAAGAGAATAGTTATTTCATATGAAAGCTAAGGTGAATGTTTTCAAAAGACTTGACAAAGAATTGTGTAATTAAATGTGGGACAGAGAAATAATTGGGAGACAATCATAAACACTTAGAAGGACTCTCAAGTGTCCATGCTCTCATTCAACCTCAAGGAAACCAAACTTGAACATGGTCTTCATCATTTTGGGTGTGGTTTGGGCAAGAAAACTAATAACCCCCTATCAGTAGACCCATATTCAAAGATAAGGCCTTGGCTATTCATCAACATGAGTTAATACTGTTTGAAATAGGTATTTTCTTTTTTTCCCCCGTCTTAGCCTTTCGAGTTCACCAACTTTTGGTCCCAAATGCATGGAGTAAAAGAGGAACTCTTTTGTATTTAATTCTACAAAAATGTAATAGTATGTTGCCTCATCTCTTGCCATACTTTTATAGGTAAGGAAACACTCAGAGAGATGAAGAAATCTGTCCAAGGTCACAAATACATTGCTGGAAGTGGGTCTAGAGCCCAGGTGTGCTCTGATTCCACAGCACCCTCGTGACAATAGAGAGGTAAACACAGCTCGGTCTCACTAAGCCCGACATATATGGTTAATTAACTTTCGAGATGGACAGAGCGTCAACTGGCCAAAGAGATGGTAAGGTGCTTGAGAATAAGAACTTAGTCTTAAACTTCACCGTACTCAGCAGCACATTTCACACAGTACCTGGAAATAAATGATTTTTGTCTTGAATTCATGAATGTTCATTCCTACTATTTATACCAGTGGAAGAAATTGGGGCCTTCCTGATTTCTGAGAACCAGGTTCACATGGGGTTTATAACCCTCTCCAGGAAGCACACACTAGCAGGGAGAAATTCTACTGTGACTGTCAGCGGTGTCATGGAGCACTCAGCCTCATTGATTGGCACTTGCTCTTCCCTTGTCAGCACAGCAAGATGAGCAGCACCCTGCTCACCAGATGGTTATTTGTTCCACCAGCCACCTTTGCTGCATCCCTGATTCGCTCCAGCCCAGGAGAGTCTCCAGCATTCATGCTGCAAGGCAGCTCCTGCCAATAACTTTGCCAAATGGCTCCTTTCAAAGTCATGGGCTCCCCAGACAGACTGGCTCCTCCATCTGCAGCAGCTTTTGGCAAAGAGATGTTTCCCTTTTTGGCACTGCCTCTTGGCTGCACCAAAGCCGTCTTGCCAGAAGGATGATCTGACCCATCAGTAAGTATATCCAGGCCTGGAGTTTTTGAGGTCACTGAAAGCCTATACCTGTGTTCCCCCATTCTCATCCCTGAGCAAAATGTTAGACCATATCATAGAGACCTAGAGGATCACAAATACGGATATAATACATCATAGAAACCTAGAGCCAGAGAAACCTACAGTGTGCCTATCTCTCCTCCTCCAATGTCAACCTCATTTCAGTAGATTAAGAAACTGAATCCCAGAGAGTGAAAGTGACTAATTATGGTGGAAGGAACTGGGAATAATATCCAGGACTTCTGATTTGCTTTCCATATTACTGTTTATGATTCTGCATTGCCTTTCAAGTTTCCCTCATTTTATTTTCAAAGTCTTGGTATTGGTATTTATTCAAAAAAGTATTTATTTTGCAAAATGAATGCTTTCTCAGTGTCAATACTGTGACTTTTATTTTAAACATGTGTGTCCATATGCTACGTTTAGAGCATCTATTGCAGAGTTTAAGAACATGGGCTTTAGCATCAGACAGATATGGGTGTGACTTCTGATCTGTCACTTACTGTTGTGTGACCTTGGACAAGTAATAATCTCTTTCTGCTTCCATTTTTTTTTTTTTTCATTACAGAGGGGCAATAAGAACAGTGTTAACCCATAGAATTGTGAGGATTAATTAGAAAAAATACTTTAAAGCACAAAGTCTGTCCCTGACACAGAATAAACACTCCACAATTACTAGCAATCAATATTATTCTTTCCTAGCACTCAAGTTCGCGATAATTTTGGAAGATGCTGTACTGTGCACATATGAGTATATATGCCCAGTACACTCCCCATTTTCTATAATAGGAAATTCACATTTGTGAAGTTAAATTACTTTTCCACGATTATGCAGAGAATAAATGGAGAACCAGAGATTTCTTCTCACTATTTTGCTAAGAAGTGAGTACCAGTATCTTGGCTTTAAGGATGATAAAAATCAGGGAGGAGAACATTTGCACAAAAATGTATTTACATGAATAATCACAGCTGCATCTTATGTAATATGAAAACCTGGAAACAATTTTATATCCATCCACAATGGAACTACTAAATGAACGACGGTACAGGCATATTATAGAGGAATTATGCAGCCACTAAAAAGAACAAGGCAACCTAGGTGTCTTGACATGGAAAGATCTTTAGAAGTAACACTGAGTGGGAGTGAGGTGGGACGAAGCAAATTAGAAATAAAACAAACAGTATGATTCCATTTATGCAACCAAACCGCTCCCTCTCCCAATGATCCATGTACACAAGGAGGAAGCATACCCAACTAATTGATAGCCCCTGGGCAGGGAAGGGGGTGGGCATGGGATGAAGGGAGATTCATGCTTTGCTCTATCTACTTCCATGATGTTTGAAACCTTTCAAGTAAAAAGGCATTCATGTGATGTTGCTTAATAAAGATATAAAGGCAGAGGGAAATGTGAATGACACTCAACAGCATCGGCTAATGTGAACCAACAGCACTCCTAACTCGGGCTTCTCTGGCCCAATTTGACTTCTGCAGTTCCATAAGTAATGTTAATCTTGAACAGCTCTCCTCTCAGGTAAAACCCTCACTGGTGGCATTTTGTATTTAGGGATCCAAGTTCTGTCTTTTAGACTACCTGGGATCACTTAGCATCTTGCTGCAATATTCCCTAGGGGAGCTATTTACAGCATTTCCACCCTCCACACATCTTGTACATCTGTTGAGGGTCACAGAGCTGAGCCCCCAACATTTAGTGGAGGGGGCAGTCAGCCAGTCCATGATTGCTTCAGGTTGATACTACTTAAGAGGTACTCACAGCAGTGTAATCAGCAATGCTTGATGGAGGAGGCTGTCAGTACCCCAATGCATCTTCTCATAGGTAAAGTACTCATTGGCACACTCCATCTAGCAGATTCCATCTTTTTCAGGTTGAACACCAGCCCATATGGGCCTCTCCAGACCACTGGATTCTACACATCTTTTTTTCCCCTTACTCACAGAGCGTCCTGCATCTCCTTCATTTGTTGTAAACAATCATGTCTCTTTATTCCAAAGCACAGAACTGAGAGTGACTTCTCCCTACACACACATACCCCTCCCTATTTTCCACAGGTCCTTCCTCCAAAGAAACCAATCAATATGAACTAGTTTTTCATGGATTCCACACATGCATATCCTATCCCCACACTCCCAGCTCCTTCCATAATGAATTTGGAACATAAGAACTCAAGAGATCCTTGATTATTTAAGATAAAGTTCTTAGTGGACTTGTAGAAAGAATCTGAGCTCCCATGGGGTAGCTGGTCTGTTACATCAGAGCTGACTTTCAGACTGATTCTAGAGTTCTTGTACAAGGGCAAAAGATGGAAACTTGTTGGTAAAGAAGATGTGGCTCAAGTAATTGGGCTCCTGTCTACCATATAGGAGGTCCAGGGTTCGATTCCCGGGGCCTTGTGGTGAAAGGCAAGCTGGCCTGCGTGACAGGCTGGCCTGCGCAGAGAGCTGGCCCGTGCAGGAGTGCTGGCCCATGCAGAGAGCTGGCACAGCAGGATGATGCAACAAAAAGAGACACAGAGGAGACACAACAAGAGATGCAGCAGACAGGGAGCTGAGGTGGCACAAGAGATTGAGCGCCTCTCTCCTACTCCAGAAGGTCCCAGGATCAGTTCTCAGTGCTGCCTAAAGAGAAGACAAGCAGACACAGAAGAATAAACAGAGAACAGACATTGAGCGAAAAATGAGGTGGCAGTGGGGGGGGGGG
>JAQZBX010018316.1:0-34742 GCA_029593785.1 Cabassous unicinctus | reverse complement strand
AAAAAAAAAAAAAAAGTCCTCAAAAAGAGACACAGAAGAGAGACAATGAGAGACACAGCAAATCAGGGACCTGAGGTGGTGCAAGAGATTGAGCAGCCTCCCTCCCCTCTGGAAGATCCCAGTATCAGTTTCTGGTGCTAACTAAAGAGAAGACAAGCAGACACAGAAGAACATACAGCAAGCGCAAAACAACAAGGTGGGGGGTGGGGAGAAATAAATAAATCTTTTTTTTTTTTAAGTAGTGTTTTTAAAAAGTAGTAGTTCAGTTCTGGAAAATAAACCAGCAAAGAGAAGAGCTGATTAATGTTTCCAAGGCAGAGATAACATAGATCTCTTACTCTTCACTATCTGGCTATATTCCAAAGACCACACCCTGGCACCATGACAACTGTGCCACCATTAGAAGAAGGGCCTTCTTGGGAAAAACCACTTTACTCTGTAAAGATTTGCCTTAAACACTTTCAGTTAATCTCATAAAACATGTTTGGAATCAGTAATTATTACTTTATCAAAGTGCTAATGAGGGAAATGTTCCCCTCATATTTTAGGGAATAAAAATAGATAAGTTACCAAGAAGATGAATGTAACTTTTTTAACATAAAGTCAATAAACCAACAAAAAACTTCCTACCCTTAGGTATGGTATTATTTATACTAAAGCACACTCAAGTGAAATCAAGCTAGATCATGGAGAAGGGAAAAATAGTCCTGACATTTTTCAAATTTTCATATGAGCTTTGTGCCACTAAAAGATGGATCTCTGTGTTTAATGGAGCAGCTTAACAAATTCTTAGATACGCAAAGTTAGCCTCAGAATTTTCTTTGCAGTAGTGGTTTCAGAGAACTCAAAAGTGTAAGCCAGATAATAGAGTGGGAACATATTTATTATTTAAAAGAACTCAAAAAAAGGGGGGCAAAGGAGTAGTGAAGTCATCAACATGGATGTGACAAACATCACCTGGACAAGCCGCCCTAGAAATTTAGTGAATAAAAGGACAAATTCCACTTCCTTGGAATCCTGGAGGATGATAGAGGCTGAAGAACAATTCCATAAATGCTAAATCAAAGAAACAGAAAAATATCAAGTAGGAAAATTTCACCATGGACCACTGGTTGGTTCCCATTCCCTCCCCCCTCACTCAGTCTTATGCAGCTTGGGAGTTGCACAGAGGTAGCATGACCTGAGAACCTTTCACAATGGACTGACACTCTAGTCTGCAGAGACCCAGGGTAGAACACAAGCTGCTGTGGAGAGCAACATATAAAAGGACCCACAGGAGGAAATAAAAAAAGACCCCATAATAGAAAGGCTTGCAAGAACTGGTGGGCCCTCTCTCAATCCAGTTTCAATCACTGGACAACCTAAAGGCAAAATGACTTTTCTGAAGTGACCCACCTCTTGGATTGACCCATCTGGCTCCCCAGAAGAAGATAGCCTAATGAGGAAGAAACAGGAGGCAAAAAGCCTCACATGAAAAAGAGGTGGGTTTAAACTGAATTATTATAAAGCATGATGGGTGCCAGAATTGAAAAGTGTAAGGAAAATGGGACACTGAGTGAGGGAGAGAATGTAAACAAACCAAAGGGACTAGGGAAAAAAGATGGCACAAAAACAAACAGAACAAATCAAGATACCTATAGAATGAACAGAGGAAGTGAAGATCACTCCTGGAAGTGAAACAATTGCTCAAAAAGTGCAGGTAATAATTGCACCACATACCCAGGGCAAGAATCAAGTGAAGAGCTGAGAGAATCTTGACAGTTAAACACAGGCTATTCTAAAGGTTTATAATAAGTTGGACCAAGTATCAAAAAAGTGCTTTAACACATAGCCAATCAAGAATAAAACCCTATACAGCAGGGAGAAACAGACCTCCAGGATTAACTCATCAGGGTAATTACATGCCTAGATATCAGCAAAAAATTATAAGATATACTAATAAACAGGAAGATATGCCTCAATCAAAAGAAAACATTAAACTTCAGAGAAGACTTAGAAGTTGGAACAAATAATCAAAAATGTTCAAACAAATCTAAATCAATTCAAGGAGAAAATGAAAATAATGAAGAGATAAAGAATATTAAGAAGACAATGTGTGAGCATAAAGAAGAAATTGAAAGTATAAAAAAACATAAAAGAAACTATGGGGATGAAAGGCAAATAGTAGATATTAAAAATCCACAGATTTGGACAGATAGAAGAAAGAATCAGTGAAATGGAAGACAGGACAATTGAAATCATACAGGCAGAAGAACAGATAAAGAAAAGAATAGAATAAATTGAGCAGTGTGCCAGGGGCTTGAGTGACAGCACAAAGCATGCAAGTTTATGCATCATGGGTGGCCCAGAAAGATAAAATAAGGGAAAAGTGGTGGAAAGAATATTTGAGGAATAATGACCAAAAATTTCCCAACTCTTATGAAAAACATAGATATATGTGTCCAAGGAGCACAACATACTCCAAACAGAATATGTCCTACTAAACCTACCCTGAGACACATACCAAGCAGAATGTCAAATGCCAAAGAAAAAGAGAATTCTGAAAGCAGCAAGAGAAAAGTGATTTGTCACATAAAAGGGATCCTCTATAAGACTAAATGCCAATTTCTCATCAGAAACCAGGGAGATGAGAAAGCAGTAGTATGACATATTTAAGGTACTGAAAGAGTAAAACTGCCAGTCCAAAATTATTTTTCTGGAAAAACTCTTTTTCAAAAATGAGGGAGAGTTTAAAACATTCACAGAAAAACAGAAAATTAGAGAGTTCATCAACAAAGGACCTGCCCTGCAAGAATTTCTAAAGGGAATCTGCAGGTTGAAAGGAAAGGAAGGGGAGAGTGGCTTGAAATAGTGTGAAGAAATGAAGATCATCCACAATGGTAACTAAGAGGGTAAATGCAAAACCCAGTAGTACTGTATCTTCAATATACAACTGTAGTCTTTAAATCATATAAGAATCAGAATACAACTGAACAAGAAAAAGGCAAATTTCTTGATAATGGATATGCAAAATATAAAGTGGCAAAGTAGGACAAAAAAACAAAAACAAAAAGAGGGGAAAGAGGGCTATGGCAGCAGAGAAAGTATTTGCTTTTGAGGCTAAGTTGATATTTTTTAAAATTAGTAAGCTATAGATGTAAGTTGTATAATATAAATCTCAGGGTAACCACAAAGAAGAATTTAAAAATATACAGAGACAGAAATGAGAAAGGAATGTTGTTTACATTACAAAAGATCAACTATATGGAAAATGAGGTTGTGATAAAGGAAAAGAGACAAAAAAAAAAAAAAAAAAGATATAACATAGAAACACCAACATACAAAATTGCTGAAGTAAGTACTGTCTTTACGGAAGTAACACAGACTGTTAATGTATTAAACTACCCAATCAAAAGAAACAGGTTGGCAGAAGGAATTAAAAGGCATGATCTCACTATATGTGGTTTACAAGAGACTCACTTTGGACCCAAAGACACAAACAGTAGAAAGTGAAAGGATGGAAAAAGATATTCCATGCAAATAGTTACCCAAAAGAGCTATGGTAGCTATACTAATATCAGACAAAATAGACTTTATGCCAAAAGCTGTATAAGACAAAGAAAGACACAATGCAAAAATAAAAGTGTAAATACAACAAGAAGAAATAACGATCATATGTATTTATACACCTAACCGTGGTGACCCAAAATACATGAGGCAAACACTGGAAAAACTGAAAGGAAAAGTAGATATCTCTACAATAATATTTAGAAACTTCAATACATCACTCTCACCAATAGATAGAATATCTAGAGAGCAGATCAACTAGGAAACAGAGAACTTGAATACTATGAAAAATGAACTAGACCTAATAGACATACACAGAACATTGCATTCTAAAACAGCAGGATATATAGTCTCAAAAGCACATGGATCATTCTCCCATAGAGACTATATGCTGGGCCATAAAACAAGTCTAAATAAATTTAGAAATATTGAAATCATACAAAAAATCTTCTTTGAGTATAATGGAATGAAATTGGAAATCAATAACAGGTGGAGAAGGGGAAAATCCACAAGTTTATGGAAGTTAAATAACAAGTCTCTTAAACAATCAGTGGGTGAAAGAAGAAATTGCAAAGGAAATTAGTAAATATCTTGAGATGAATTAAACAAGAACACAGTATATAAAAACTTATGGGATGCAGCAAAGGCAGTGATGAGAGAGAAATTTATAGCCCTAAATGTTATATTATTAAAATATATATTAATTAATGCTTTCATTAAAAAATAAGAGAGCCAACATCAAAGACCTAACTGCACACCTGGATGAACTAGTAAAAATATAGCACACTAAATCAAAACAAGCAGAGGAAAGAAATGAAAAATATTAGGGCAGAAATAAATGATATTGAGAATAAAAACAATATAAAACAAAAGCTGATTCTTTGAAAGATCAGTAAAATGGACAAACCCTTAGATAGACTGACAAAAAAGAAAGAGAGAAGATGCAAATAAAAATCAGAAATAAGGGGGGGCATTATTACTGATCTCACAGAAATAAAAATGATCATAAGATGATATGGTGAACAACTATATCCCAACAAATTAGACAACCTAGATGAAATGGAAAAATTTCTAGAAACACACAAAAAACCTACATTGACTGTGGAAGAAATAAAAGATCTCAACAGACAAATTACAAGTACAGAGATTGAAGCAGTCATCAAAAACCTCCCAACCAAAAACAATAGCAGGAAGAGAGCTTCACAGGTGAATTCTATCAATCATTCCAAGAAGTGTTATTACCAATCCTATTTAAACTCTTCAAAAAATTGAAGCAAAGGAACAATCCCTAGAAGTCAACATCACCCTATTACCATAGCCTGATGAAGATACTACAAGAAATAAAAATCACAGACCAAGTTCTCTTATGAATATAGGTGCAAACATTCTCAACAAAATACTTACAAATTGAATCCAACAGCACATGAAAAGAATTTTATGCCATGATCAAGTGGGCTTTATCCCAGATATGCAAAGTTGGTTCAACATTAGAAAATCAATTAATGTAATACACCACCTAAACAGCATGAAGTGAAAAATAGAACATAATCATCTAACTTGATACAGAAAAGGCATTTGAAAAAATTTACCATCCATTTTTTAAAATGTTTTTCTTTATTTTTAAAAGAGTTTTAGATTACATAAAAATTACATAAAAATATAGGGAATTCCCACATACCCCACCCTCTCCTCCTCTCACATTTTCCTCTATTAATAACATCTTATATTAGTGTGGTACATTAGTTATAATTGATGAACAAATATTGAAGCATTACTACTAACCGTGGTCTATAGTTTACATCATGGTTTACACTTTGCACCATACAATTTTATAGCTTTGACAAAATGTATAATGGCCTGTATCCATCATTGCAATATCATGCAGAACAATTCCAATGTCCCTAAAGTACCCCATGTTACACCTATTTTTCCCTTTCTCTCCCCTCAGAACCTCTGGTGACCACTGTCTTTAAATCAATGTTACAAGTTCTTCTTTTGCTTGAAAAATAATGTCTACTTTGGTCAATACCATCTTTTCTTAATAAAAACAGTTTGAAAATAGGAATAAAAGGAAACTTCCTCAACAAGATACAAATTATATATGGAAAACCTTCAGCTAACATCATACTCGATGGCAAAAGATTGAAAGTTTTCCCTCTAAGATTGGTAACAAGACAAGGATGCCCACTATCCCCAAGTGTTATTCAACATTGTACTGGAAGTTCTAGTCAGAGCAATTAGGAAATTTTAAAAAAGAAATAAAAAGTATCAAAATTGGAAAGGATGAAGTAAAACTTTCAGTATTTGCAGATGATATGCTCTTATAATAGAAAGTCCCCAAAATTGATGACAAAACTACTAGAGCTAATAAACAAGTTCAGCAAAGTGGAGGGGGTACAAGATCAACACATTAAGGCCAATAGTCTTCCTATACACTAATAATGAGCAATGTGAGGAGAAAATCAAGAAAAATTTCCATTTACAATAGAAACTGAATGAATAAAATATCCATGAATAAGTTCATGGAAGTATGTAAAAGACTTGTACACAGAAAACTACAAAACCTTGCTAAAAGATATCAATGGAGACCTAAATAAATGGATGGACATTCTGTTTTCATGGATTGGAAGACTAAATATCATTAGATGTCATTTCTACCCAAAATGATTTACAGATTAAATACAATCCCAATCAAATTTCCAACAGTTTACTTTTCAGAAATGTTAAAGTCAGTTATCAACTCTATTTGGAAGGATAAGTGGCCAAAAACATCTTGAAAAAGAAGAATGAAGTTGGAGTTCTCACACTTCCTGACACTAAAGCATATTACAAAGCTACAGAGGTCAAAACAGCATGGTACTGACACAAGGATAGATATATCTACCAACAGAATTGAATTGAGAGTTCAGAGATAGACCCTCATATCTATGACCAATTGTTTTTATAACAAGGCTACCATATCCCCTCAATTGGGAAAGGAAAGTCTCTTCAACAAATTGTGCTGGGAGAACTGTATATCTGTATTCAAAAGAATGAAAAAAGACCCCTATCTCATACCATACACAAAAATTAACTCTTAAATATAAGACCCAGGACTATAAAATTCTTATAAGAAAATCTAGGAAAGCATCTTCAGGGTCTTGTTTTAGGCAATGGTTTCATAGACTTTACCCCCAAAGCATAAGCAATGATAGAAAAAAATAGATAAATGGGACCTCATGAAAATTAAACTTATGTACATCAAAGAACTTTGTCACAAAAGTGGAAAAAAAGTCTACTCTGTGAGAGAAAATATTAGGAAACAACATATCTGATAAGGGTTTAATATCTGAATATACAAAGCAATCCTAAAATTAAACAAAAAAGACTACAACCCAATTAAAAATGAACGAAAGACTTGAATAGATATTTCTACAAAGAAGATATACAAATGACTAAAAAGCACATGAAAAGATGCTCAATGTCATTAGCTATTAGGGAAATACAATTTAAAAGACAATGAGATATCATTTCACACCTCCTAGAATGACTACTATTAGAAAAGAGAAAATTGCAAGTGTTGGAGAGTATATGGAGAAATAAGAACACTCATTCATTGCTTATGACAATGGAAAATGGTATAGTCACTGTGGAAGACAATTTGGCATTTCCTCAGGAAACTAAATATAGAATTAGCATGTGAACCACAAATTCAAGTACTAGGAATATACCCAGAAGAATTGAAAGCAAGGACTCAAACAGATATTTGCACACCAATGTTCATAGTGGAATTATTCCCAATTGCCCAAAGATGCAAGCAACCCCAGTGTCCATCAACTGAGGAATGGATAAACAAAGTATGGTGCATAGATGGGTATTCAGCTGTAAAAAAAAGAAGTCCTGATTCATGCAGCAACATAGATGAAACTTGAAAACAATAAGCTGAGTGAAATAAACCAGACACAAAAGGACAAATATTTTATGGACTCACTGATATGAACAAATTATGATAAACAAATTCATAGAGTTAGAATATAGAATACAATTTCCCAGGGGATAGATTGGTTATAGAGAATGAGGAGCTGATGCCTAATTTGAAAATTATTTCTATTTGGGTGATTGTGAAGGTTTGGAAATGGATGGTGGTGATGGTAGCACATTACTGTGAGTGTAATTAACAGCACTGAATTATGTATGTAAATGTGATTGAAAGGGGAAATTGGGGGCCATGAATATTACTAGGATGAAGGTTAGAAGATAAAACATGACACTGTATAACACAGTGAATCCTGTTGTGGATGATGGAGTGGGATTAATAGTACAATATAAGAATGTTCTTTTCATAAATTACAACAAATGTATGCAACTAATACAAGGTGTTAATAATATAACTAACGTAAACAATGGACTATAGTTATTAGTAATATTTTAATATTTTCTCATCATTTGTAACAAGGGTACCATGCTAATGCAAAGTGTCAACAATAGGGGAGTATATAGGGATGCTGTATTTTTTACATAATTTTTTATATAAACCTACAAATTCTCTAATTAATAAAATAATTAAAGAAAAGTGGAGAGATGCCCAAAATATGAAGAGAGGCAGAGGTCAGTGTAAACATGCACTGCAGAATACAAAATTTGATACTTGTGGTCCAAAGATACTGGAAACAGGAATTTTTCCCATTTTGTTTTAAATTATTTGGTATTATGTGCCTTGATGTAATCCAACATTATTTATGTTTTCTGAAACAAAGATCCTCTTAGATCCAATAGATATCATAAACTACATAGGTTTCATCAAAAGACAGTTTAGCTCAATCTGCTTCAAAATGAAAGAATAGGCATAAAGAATATGAATATTAAGCAACAAATGTATGATAGTAAACATATAATATGTAATAGGAGACTAAGGAGAAAAGACAGGTCCAATAAATGACCTTATGCTAGTAAAACTACAGAACTGAAGAAATAGAGAGCCATCCACATCTTTCATTGGAAGAATGATATTGCAAATCTTTATTATATTAAGAGAATCCTGGCAGCACAAGGATGGCTGTCACTGTCAGTACACACTCTTGCTTAGTGGAAAATGGCTTTCCCCATTCTTCCCCAGGGATAATGTTTCTGTTTTCTATTGCCCTTAATTTTGTCGTCTCAGAAAGGCTGTATACATAACCCTCATATACCAAAGAATTCACGGTGGTATATTTATAATTCTGTCTCTTTTATTTATCTCTGAACACAGATTTGAGGGCAAGCTTTTTGTCACATTTAACTCAAATTTATTGTACCTAACATATTGCTGGCACACAGGTAGTGTTTATTGATTATAAATTATTTACTATGATGTCAATGCAGTACAAATTCAAAATCATGTTTAAAGCTACAAATTTTTCAAGTGGATTCCTTTGGTATTATTACTGTGAAACAACTTATCATTTAAAAATCATTGAATTAAATTAGGTAATGTTTTTAGTGTCTCATGATCCTTTCTTTGTTAGTTTATATCCTCAGGTAATTCTCAACAATGTTGGAGTGAAATCCAGCTTGAAGTGATGCATTCAGATGACAGTTGGGTATATAAACATTACAAATCAAAACACTCTTCAGTAGAAATGGCAACTGATTTAAAATAAGTAGAAAAAGTAAATCATTGATGGGAAAATCTATGTCTTTTAACTCTTCCACACACAAAGTCTTTTAATGTTCTCTATTTAATTTTGAGGGTTCTGTTGAACATTGTCCAAAGACATATAATGCATTGAAGCAACTCTTCAGCATCACCAGCCATAATGAAACAGTTCACATAAGAATTCTGAAATTTCATCCAAAATTTATAAAAGGGCTAAGGAGAGGTACCTTGTTACTAGAGAAATGGTTTAAAATCAAGAGTAATAATCAGTGATTCTCAAACACTCTCAAAGGTTGTTAAGGAAGCTCAGGCAAAGTAAAGAATGTACCAAATTCAATCCCATTGTTTATGTAGACCACATTTCAGTTTATTACTGTTGTCAGGGAAGGAGGTTATCTTATTTTTACAAAGAGCGTTACACAGTCTTACAAATAAAGGAACAACCTCATCCTCCTTGAAACCTCAGTATACTGGACTTATCTATTTTTAACCTGTATGTAACAAAATCTCTTCACTAGATCAACATCTATTTGTGTGTTTTACATTTTGTTTTATTTTGACAACCATATATTAAGTATAAGCAAGGTAACATACAAAACTGTTTAGACGACTAAAGAAATAGTAACTGTAGTAAAATATTGCTTGCTTTCTCTCCCACAATTAGTTATTAATGATTAGTTCTTTGGTATCACTTGAAAAGTTTAGCAGGGTTGACAGAATTGTAAAAAGGGATTTCTTTCATTATGCCTACATTTTTACACCTTGGTAACTAGTTTAGAAAGAAAAGCAGAGTCTCTTACCTAATGCTTCACTGTAAAACTGATCCCAAAACTGAACATCATACTGCTGGAGCCAGAAGTCACAGAAAAGAGAAAGCATTAGATGTTTTACCCTTTTTAGAAAGGTTATCTTGTCTTTTAGTTCTACCAGGGGAACAGGCACATAGGCGGTTGGAGCTGGAAGTTTCCCACAGTATTTCTCCAATGTGCCACCTATAGAAGTCCTTATTGTGTGTACAAAAGGGACTGCAAGCAACTCAGCTATCGGTTCTGTACAGAGCATTATAGGATCTATAATTATTACATTGTAGTTAGTTTCCTTGAGATTCTTCATGAATGTCTGATTGTATACTATGCCCTCACACAGAAATCTCACATCTCCCAGTTGTTTGAAGAATGAAGTCCTGTTGTTTCATTGTTGATTGCTAGTATGACATTTTTGGTATGACATTAATAGCCACATCTAAAAATTCATTTAGTAAATTCATAGCACACTCTCTATTACTTGGCATAGTAACCATCTTGAAGTTCAGTGTGGAAAGCTTGCTATGGTCAATGAGGAAATTGGGTGAAGGAGCAAGCACTGTCACCTCATGACTCCTCTCTGAATTCCTCCAGAATGATCTTTAGGTTGACCCAGTGGCTCAGGTCACAGGGCCATGTCAGGACCTTCCCACAGAATCCACAGCCAGCACAGCACAGCTCTAGAAGCAGAAGAGCTGAGACCCTCTTCTCAGTTACCATGACAGCAGCTTCCTCACACACTGCACTGCAGGAGTTTGTGTGCTGCTGGGTACAGATATAAAATGGCAATTAATCAAAGAACAAGTTAAAAATTCATTTCTGGACATAGGAAAGAGCATTTACATACACAAAACATTGTTCAGTGTTTTTGATGTGCACAGTATGATATGATATTTGTTCTGGAGGAGAGCCTAGAAGCAAAGATGACAGAAGAAAGATACTCAAGGTGAATAGAAGAGCATGAGAAAAAGAATTGTTATTTCCGTAGATAATTATGAATACAGTGTTTATGGAGTAGATTTTGACAGAGGAGCAGAACAGAAAAGTAAATTTAGTTAAAAATAGGGTGCTTTGGAAAGCATCTGATTCTTTTCTTTAGGCTCAGACTTATTCTCCATAAAATGTTGTCCCACTTAAATTTTCAAGCCAATTTAGAAGTTGATCATATTTGTCCTTTAATCAAACCATTCTGGCATCTAAAGAGGATTTGATTGGTAGACAAGAGAACACAAAAGTGGTTTCAGAGCAAATGTAGCTCAGTGGTTGAGCACCTGCCTTCCACATGCTAGGTCTTGGTTCAATCTCTGCTACATCCTTAAAAAATAAAACAAATAAATAAAAATAAAGATTCAATTTTTAAAAATATGGTGTCATGGGTTAAAAGCAAGATTTGATGAAAATGTCAATCAGTATGTAATGCTAGTTTGTGAACAGAAAACAAAGAATGAGAATTCTTTGATGAGAAATAAGAGGTGAGAAATTGTTGAAAGTTATAGTAAGTGCTTCAGTATCTAGTTTGTGTTACCAAAGAGTTATAATGATTCTAGCAAAGACATGAAATAGGAAAAGAAGGATTTCTAATGGGAAGACTTTTATAACCTGCAGTGTATGAGTTAATGATTACACATATCTTGTCTGTGGAGATATCTACTTGTCCCATTATTTTTGTTTCCTAAATGGTAAAACAAATACCATTCATTGCATTGACTTACAAAATGGGATTTTTTTGGGTCCTGGTTATGAGGCTAAAGAAGCCTAAAATCGAGGTGCTAGCCAGGTGAGGGTTTCTCCCAGAAGACTCTGGAATTCTGGGACTGGCTACTGGCTATCCTTGGTCTTTGGCTTTTCTGCCACATGGTAATACGTATGCTGGCATTTTCTCATTTTCTTCCAGTTCTGCTGACTTCCTCCTTCTGACTGTGTCTTGTGGTTTCTCTCTGGCATTCACTCTAGTTATAAAGGATTCCAGTAATCCAGTTTAAAGCCAAGCCTGATTGATTCAGTTGGGCCACACATTCACTGTAATTAAAATCTTGAAGATATCTTATTTACAATGAGCTCAAGACTTAACTCCTTAATTTTTTAGAAGTGTGCATTTAAAAATATAGATTTGATGTCCAGTCATCTACCCATTTTCAATCCAATTTAAACTCCCTTTCAAATATATTATTTCATACCTTCAACAAACAATTCTTAGAAACTACTTACTATAAGCAAAATTCTGTACTATGCATAGGACATAAGGTCACAAGAAAGACACAGTTTTGATTTAAAATGGAATTGTTGCAAGTAATAATTACATTAACCAACACTTATTCTACATGAGGGGGTGAGTCTGAGATGACATGGATGAATGGGGGGTGGCAAATCTCATGAAAGTGCTTGCTTCATGGAAGAAGGGAATGATAAAATAATGATCTAGTTAGGTCTTTAGCAATGGGTATTTTAGGAGGTTGAAAAGTATCATTTGAGAGTAAAAGAGATTATTAATGCATCTGTGTTCTAACAAGCATGACATAAGGTATATCAAAGGTCTTATTCTGCCACAAAATTTTGTGGAAGAGATTAACTATTGAAATTTCAAATCACTTGATTTTTTTTTTGCTAAAAAATAGATTTTTTTAGAAGATGCAAAGTTAAATCTAAGGTCAAGTTTTGGAGAGCAATAATGTGTTGCATCATTAGATTTTGCATAATATTTGGTAACAAAGAGAGTAGAGACAAACTACAAAAATCACAAATAGCAAGACAGCAGAAGACCATTAAAAAACCAGAAGAAATATAAGTCAAGTAATAATCTCAGAAGTTGAAAATCCTTTTGTGCAGAATGAATAAACCAGAAGCTATAAGACGAAAAGTACAATTTTATCTTCATACTATTAAAAGTTTTATGATATGGTATTAAAGACTTTAAACAAACCAGATGTGGAAGGACACATTCTGAAAATAAATATGCAACAAACATAATAGAATAAGGACTAATGTGGTTTATTTTCATGACATTTAAAGATTTTAAAAAATACTGCATCAAGCACCATTTGTTGAAGAGACCATTCTCTCCGAGTTGGTTGGGCTTGGTGGCCTTGTCGAATATCAACTGGAGGTGGTGTGGACGTCACCATCCCAGAATCCTTGGGATTGGGGGAAGAGCTATGAACTAGAGGGGACTTACTGGTATTCTACTATAGACATATTGTGATGACAGCAGTGGAAGAAATTACAACATTGATGTGGAGCCAGTGGCCCCTAGAGCCTCCAGTTGCCACTGCTTGAAGGGGCATTTGGAACAGGGTGCATCTGGGGCAGGCTTCTAGGGAGTGTGCGAGTGATCATTTTGTCATAATGTGTTGTATCAGTGGGTGGAGACCCACATAATGAATGGGAAGGAGTTGTACTCCCATCCTGGGGAGGACCGATATGTTCTCAAACAGAAGTGTGGGTGTATCTGGAGACCATGGGTGGTTCCTAATAGGGAAGGACAAACCAGTGTGTCAGGACCTCAGTGTTGTTGCAAGTAACTATGAATCTTGTCATCCAAGGAGTGAAGCCGGATGGTTGCCATGGGCTCCGAGGGGAGGAGGAGGGAGGAATAGAATAGATGGAACAGGTGGCATTTAGTGGGCAATGAAAGTGTTCTACATGATCTTTTATATCATTGTATTGATATAAAAATTCATTATTTTGTTTCCCAAGAGACAAAGATATAATCTAAAAAATTATATGGTTTTATTGACATGTGGCAAAGATTTTCAAATTTTGTACTTTCCTTCCATGTTCATGTGATTTTTAAAAACAAGTTTTAAGTCATTTTTAAAATTTTATTAAAACTGTTCCTTTGGTTCTTTGCTTGTTTTGTCTTATGTAAGAAAGTTTTCCTTCTCTGCAGTGATAAATATGGTTTTCTATATATTCTTTTCTTAATTACAGAGGTTGTGGGTTTACAAGACAATAATGCTTAAATACAGAATTCCCATATACCAACCTATTATGACCACCTTCTATTGATGTGGAACATTTGTTTCAATTGATAAAAGCACATTTTTATAATTGTACTATTAACTATATTCCATGGTTTAATTTAGGGTTCATTTTTTGTGTAATGTTGTTTCATGAATTTTTAAAAATTTTATTCTATTTTCATATATACAATCTAACACTTCCACTTTTAGCCACATGCAAATATATTTTTCAGTGCTGTTAATTATGTTCACAATGTTGTGCTACCACCACAACCATCTATTACCAAAACATTTCCATCATTTCTTATGGAAAGTTTTTACATTTTAAGCCTTAACTTCCCATTTCCTATAATCACCCCATCCCCTATAACTATATTCTAGATTCTGACTCTATGAGTTTTCTTATGCTCATTATTTTATATCAGTGAGATCATACAATTTTTAGTCCTTTTGTTTCTGGCTTATTTCACTCAACATCTTGTCTTCAAGGTTCATCCTTGTCACATGTTTCAGAAATTTATTCCTTTTTACAGCTGAATAATATTCTATTGAATGTATAAACCACATTTTGCTTATCCATTCAACAGCTGATGGACATTTGAGTTGTTTCCATCTTTTGGCAATTGTGAATAATGTCACTATGAACATGTGTGTACAAATATCTGTTCAAGTCCCTTCTTTTGATTCTTTTGCATATATACCTAGCAGAGGAATTGCTGGGTCATATGGTAATTCTAAAATTAACTTTCTGAGGTACTGCCAAACTGTCTTCCACAGTGGCTATACCATTTTACATTGCCTCAAGCAATGAATGAGTGTTCCTATTTTTCCACACCCTCTCCAACACATGTAATTTCCCATTTTTTACTAACAGCCATTGTAATGAATATGAAATGGTATCTCATTGTGGTTTTGATTTGCATTTCCCTGATTGCCAATAATTCTGAGCATTTTTTTCATGTGCTTTTTGGCCATTTGTGTATCTTCTTTGGATAGCTACCTATTCAAGTGTTTTGCCCAATTTTTTAATTGAGTTTTTTTCTCTTTGTTAAGTTGAAAAAAAATTTTTTTATATTGTGAATATTAAACTTGTTTTGGATATGTGATTTACAAATATTTTCTACCATTGTGTAAGTTGCTGCTTTACTTTCATGATAAAGTCCTTTGAGGTACAAAGATTTTTAATTTCGGTGAGGTCCCATTGATTTATTTTTCTTTTGTTGTTTGTGCTTTGGGTATAAAGTCTCAGAAATCGTTGCATAACACAAGATGCTGAAGATGGATCCCTAGATTTTCTTTTTTGTTTTTTAAAGATTTTATTTTATTTATTTATTTATCCCCCCCTTGCCACTTGTGCTCGCTGTGTCCATTTGCTATGTGTTTTTCTGTGTTTGCTTGTCTCCCTTTCTTGTGTCATCTTGCTACGCCAGCTCACCATGCTGTGCAGGCCGTCAGCCTACCACAGGCCAGCTTACCTTCACCAGGAGGCCCCAGGAATCGAACGCAGGGCCTTCCATATGGTAAACAGGAGCCCAACCAATTGAGCCACAGCCGCTTCCCCCTAGATTTTCTTTTAAGAATTTGATAGTTCTGGCTATTATATTACATCTTTTTATCAATTTTGACTTGATTAATGTAATATACCTCATTAACAGCATGAAGGAAAACAGAAACACAAAATCATATCAATTGATGCAGAAAAGGCATTGAAAAAACACAGCACCCTTTCTTGATAAAAACACTTCTAACACTTTATATTACTGGGTTTGGTAGTAATGTCCCCTCTTCTTTTCTGATTTTCATTATTTGTTTCATCTCTCATTTTTTCTTTGTCAGTCTGATTAAAGGTTTGTCAATTTTATTGCTGTTTTCAAATAACCAACTTACAGTTTTGTTGATTTTCTCTATGGTTTTCTTGTTCTTTATTTCATTTATCTTTGTTAAATCTTTGTTATTTCTTCCTTCTGTTCATTTTTGCATTTGGTTTGCTCTTCTTTTTCTAGTTCTTCCAGTTTTGAGGTTAGGTCTCTGATTTGCAATCTTTTTTCTTTTTTAATGTAATAATTTAGAGCTATACATTTTTCTCTCTTTGCACTGCCTTTTATGCATCCCATAATTTCTGATATGTTGTATTTTCATTTTCATTTGTCTCAAGATATTTCTTAATTTCCCCTTTGATTTTCTCTTTAAGCCAATGTTTGTTTAAGAGTATACTATTCTATTTCCACATATTTGAGAATTTTCCACTTGTTTCACCACTTTGAATGTTCCCCTCTCCTAGTTGTTTAAAGCAGGTAAGACTTTACCTTAGGCTGTTTGCCTCTGTAGTTTTTACACTCCTTTTCTTGTCTCAAGATGCTTTCATATGAATGACAAATTCTGGTAAGGGCACACCAGAAAGGAATTTCCAAAGTCAGTCTTTCCCCACTAAAACATGATTAGATACAAAGGATACAAAGGGCCCTTGGGAGAGGATCAGGAAGGGCACCAGGAGCTTCTTCCTTGGTTCCCCAAAGCTGAGCTTTCTTGACCTGCCCAGTATAGGCAGCCCTTCAACTTGTCCCCTGCTGCTATGAGAAAGTGTAGAGCCTTTTATTTCCTCTACTACTGACTCTTTCTAAGACAGATTGTCCCCCAGTGATCCAATGCTGCTATTCAAAAGCTATGATCAGCAATCATCCATGCCTGCCACTAATCCTGGGGAAGAAAATGTTTAAATCTGTCACCAATGATCCAGGCAGGACCTGCATCCCAAGGTGTCCAGCATGAGAGTGGGGTGTGGATGCCAGTAACTGCCATAGAGAGAGCAATTTACTTGTCTTTACAGTAATTTACTAGCTGCTTCTTTTCACTCTTTCCTAGATGCTGTATGGTGTTCTACTGGCTACTGGCATTTCAAAATAGTTGTTTCAGACATTCCATCTTGTTTAATAGCTATTCTGGAGGAAGGACTGAATCCTGGAACTTCTTACTCTGTCATCTTCCCACAATTCTCTCATATTCCCTATGCATTCTTTTTTAAAATCAATTTTATTGATACTTATTAATAAAGCACACAATCCATCCAAAGTGTACACTCAATGCTACTTTGTATAATCACACAATTGTGCATTCATCACTTCAATCATTATTAAAGCATTTTCATTATTCCAATAATAATAATAATGCACAAACAAGCTACACCCCTTAATATTCATCTTTCTGAAATATTCTTTTACTACATTTAATAATCTATTTATTAAGACACTATTCCATTTGGAATAATTTTTAGTATTTTAAACTGGAATTTCTTCTTCAACCCCACTAAGAACTAAATAAATATATTTATTATATATGCCAAATCATTGTATGTACATGGATTTGTTTATGAACAATAATGTACTTCAGGATATGTTTCTCTATGCACATACTGATGGCTCTCTCTTTTAAATATATTATGAGAGCATGGAACTAAGCAAGTTATTGAATTATTTACTCAAAGTAGAGAAATATTTTGAAAACATTTATGCATATTGACTCAAGATTCCTAATTAAAATATTAGCATATGGAATCAGGAGCACAAAACAGAACACACCATGATTAAGTGGTTTTATTCCAATAGTTCAGTGATATTTAATTAATGGGATAGCCATTGATACAAATTGCCATATCAACAAACCAAAGAAGTAAAAGGTATGATCACCTTCTAAAGTTGTATGCTTTGGTAGCAAAGTGGTATGCTATATAAATTTTCTTAATAGAGTGGAAAAAATGTATATTTCCTTTCCTTGCCAAAAATTACTATCTTGAAACAAATTTACTAGTGAGACTAATGGAATTATTCCATGAAATTTAAGAAATGACATGGATCAACATCATTACCAGTGGTCTGGTTGTTACCAGGCAATAAAAACACTAAATATTTTTAAAAAATAAGTGTATAAATTTTGGACATTTGAAAACATATTTTCAACATCTTTGCTTCTATGTCTGTCTGAGAAATCTTAGAGAATTACATAAAATTCTAAATGAAAAAGGAAAGAAATTTAAGAAGGTGGTTAGTTGTAAACTATGACAAAATATCAATAAATCTTCTAGATATCAAATGTTATAATTCTCAAATAAAATGAAGAAAAATTGAAATTTCATACTTTAAAGACACAGAAAATACATTTTAAAATATATTAAAGAATAAATTGGAAGAAGAGTGGCAGAATAAGCTCCAAGAGTCAGCTCTTCATGCAGGGCAGGTAGTAATCACCCAGAGCTATCTAAAGTACCTGGTTAGGAGGCCCAGGAGACCAGAAGAGCATCCTGCAACATCCTTGAAAGGATGGAAGGAAGTGACTTTCCATCTGCACTGAAAATTCATGAGTAGAGAACTCCACACCATGAGGCTGGTACCAATTATCCATTGGTGGTGCAAGCTGCCTTGGGAGCTATTCCGTGACTGGAGTTGGAAAACTCCATTTCCCAAAAACCAGGGAGGAAGAGACAGTCAAGCACTGACTTCAGCTACTGATTAGTTGATTCAGCTGGCTATACTGTAATCCTAAGAACAGCTAAAGTTTTATCTTGTCTTGGTCAGAAAGAAGCCAATGGCTGCCATTTTGACTCCACCCCAGGCATGAAGGGAAGCAGGGCTGATTGGGAGTCATGGTGAAAGTAGGGACTGGCTTCTTTTCACCCAGATTGTATTGCAGCCCTAGCCTAACCTCCAGCCCCACCTTAAGGAAGCTGGGGGGCCTTGAACTAGCCTCTCCAGGCAACTGAAGGTGCTTTTGACTGGCACAGACTGGATAATCAGACACCTGCAGCTCCATCCCTTACCTCAGACAGACATAGAAGCAAAGGATAGGAGGGGAGCTGTGTTTCCTTTGTTTCTCTGGGCAACTGCAGGTGCCTTCAGCCTGCATGGATTGGTTTGTTGAGTGCCTTTGATTCCATCCCTGCCCCCCAATAGGATAAGAGGGGGCTGGTGTTTCTTCAGTCTCTCTGGGCAACTGTAGGCACTTACAGCAGCCCACACAGAATGGATATTCAGACACCTGTAGCTCCATCCATGCCCCTCAGTAAGATAGGGAGCTGTGTTTCCTAAGCCTCTCTGGACAACTGCAGGTTCTTTTGCCTGCACGAACTGGAGCGCTGGGCACCTGTGGCTCTGCACCCACCCATGATAGGACAAAAGGGGGGTAGTGTTTCCCCAGCCTCTCTGGGCAAATGCAGGTGCTTTCAGCTCACACAAACCGAATATTTGGACACTTGTCACTCTATCTCCAGCCTCCCAATAAGATAGGAGGGGAGCTGTGTTTCCTCAGCTTCTCCAGGCAATGGCAGGCACTTTTGGCCTGCACATACTGGACTGTTTGGTGCTCGTAGCTCATCCCTACTCCCCAGTAGGATAGTAGGATAGCCTCTCTGGGCTACTGTGGGTGCTTTCAGCCTGCACAGATGGGTTTGTTGGGCACTTGTGGTTCCAGCCCTAACCCTTAAGAGGGAGAAGGGACAGCCTATCAGGGCAGTTGCAGGTGCTTTCAGCCCACACAGATTAGAATGTTGGGCATTCCAGAGGGTCCTACCCACTCTTGGCAGGTGAGGGGGGCAGTGCTATGTCAGTTTACCTGGAAAAGTGAAGTCAGTTTTGACCTGCACAGCTCCATCCCTGTCCTAGGCAGGGGAGAAAGGGGCATGAATTTTCATCAGTCTCTCCAAGCAACTACAGATGATCTTGGCCTGGGTGGCTTGGATTACTACACATGGCTGTGGCTCAGTCCATACCCCTGGCAGAGGAGAAAGGTTGGAGAAGCATTCATTGGTTTATGGAGCAACATGGCAGCATCAGGCTCCACAGCTTACAGTACCAACTACAACCTCAGCTCTTACTACACAACCAGCAAGGGAGAAAGGACAAGAAAGCCTTAAACTAAAGAAAGAAACTGCACCAAGAATAAATTCATCTAGTAACTCAGGTGTGAAGACGCCAACAAAAAATTACAATTCATACCAATAAACAGGACGATACGGCCCAGTCAAAGGAAGAAGACAAGCTTCCAGATGACATAAAGCAGTTGAGGCAACTAGTCACATATGAAATACTATACAAATAGGAGTTGAAGGCAACTTTCTCAATATGATAAAGGCTATATATGAAAAACCCACAGCTAATATTGTACTCAATGGGGAAAGATTGAAGCTTTCCTATTGACATCAGAACAAGACAAGAATGCTCACTCTCACCACTCTTGTTCAGTATCATGCTAGAGGTTCTAACTAGAGCAATCAGGTAAAAAACAAACAAACAAGCAATCAATCAAAAAAACAAATAAAAATTATCCATATCAGAAAGGAAGAAGTAAAACTTTCATTAATCTCAGATGATATGATCCTATACCTAGAAAGTCCTGAAAAATCTAAAACAAAGCTGCTAGAGCTAACAAACAAGTTTAGAAGAGTGGCAGGATAAGATTAATATGTAAAAATCAGCAGTGTTCTATACACTAGTAATGTGCAATCTGAGGAGGAAGTTAGGAAAAAATTCCATTTAAAGTAGCAACTAAATATTTAGGAAATAACTTAACTGAGCATGTAAAGCACTTGTACTAAAAAAGTAAAACTACAATGCATTGCTGAAAGCAATAAAAAAAAAAGACCTAAATAAACGGAAGACTATTCCATGCTCATGAATTGGAAGGTTAAATATAGTTAAGATGTCAATTTTACCTAAATTGATTCAGAGGCTTAATGCAATCCCAGTAAAAATTCCACCAGCATTTTTTAAAGGAAATGGAAAACATAATTATATTTATTTGAGATGGTAAGGGGCTCCAAATAGCCAAAAACATCTTAAAAAGGAAGAGCTAAGTTGGAGGACTTCCATTTCTGGATTTTAAATCATATTACTTTGTGACAGTGGTAAAACACCATGGTACTGGCATAAAGATAGACACATAGACCAATGGAACTAAATTGATGTCTCAAAAACAGACCTTCATATCTATGGTCAAATGATTTTTGATGAGGTTGTCAAACCCACCCAGCTGGAGCACAACAGTCTATTCAACAAATGGTGCTGGGAGAACTGGATGTCCACATCCAGAAGAAAGAAAGATGACCCCGATCTCACAACTTATACAAAAATTAACTCAAAGTGCATCAGAGCCCTAAATATAAAAGCTAGAAACATATAGCTCCTAGAAGAAAATGTAGGGAAACATCTTCAAGACCTGGTGGTAGGTGGTGTATTCTTAAACCTTACACCAAAAGCACAAGCAATAATAGAAAATGGATAAATGGGACCTCCTCTCTCATGCCGAGTGGTTTTGTTTCATAGCTCTTCTTTGATTTTTGGTTCAACTTACTCCAAATTTTTAAAAGTGTCCAGCTTAAGTTATCCATACAGGGCCAGGGATCCATTAATGGTGTTCAGATGAGATCCATGAAACCTTGTGAACAGAAGCTTCTTATTTACCTTGGAACTTTACCTGTGGGAAACCTATGAGGTAGGGTCAAAGCTTCTTCAAAGAGTCTATTCTAATTTGAATTTCAACCACTAATCTCTATGAGGGGTGATTTCTGTTAAGAAATCCCAGGAAAGCTTTGTTTTTTCCTGTCTACTCAGCACCAAAGTCAAAACAGGCAATTTTCCTTGCTATAAACTTTTGTGTAATGGAATTCATTTGTAACATTGAGGGTCAGTCCTGGGACTCTAGCATTAGGTGTATGTGGTGGTAGGAGAAAGAAGGGTCTTTGGCAATTTAGACTTTCCTATTCCCTGTCATTGTCACATCCTGTGCATCTTCAAAGAAACAGTTTAAGTTTTGATAAAATCATGCACCTCTGAATTCGTGCTATTCCTTTGTTTGGGGAGTATGTTTATTTTTATTTTCTTACCAAGTCAAAATGAGTTTTAAAGGTGCCTTTCATATTTTATCCAAGATTTTAAATGTTTCAGTTTGCCAAAAAGGAAAATATGTTTATATATTTTAATTAATGCAAATAGACCCTACTACATAACCTGAGGTATACTTTAATTTCTTCATATAATAAAATATCTTAGAGGTTTTTCTGTAGTAACACCTATATTTGGAGGTCAGTCTCTGAGTTGTATTTTATATCATTGCTCTCTCTGGATATTGAAGTACAAATACGAATCAGTTTGAAAAATGTTATTTCCTTTCTTATATTTCTTGGGTATTAATCCATAATTCCTTTCTTATTTCAGCATTTTATGTTTTCAGCAAATGTTGTATCATTTGAGAGAAAGAATCAAATTTATAGAGTTATTTAACAATATTCTTTTGAAACCATTTCATTTCAAATAGAGGACATTCTGCTACTATTTATTTATTTATTTATTTATTTTTACACAGCTTTCACAGGAATTTCTTTTCATGCAAATCCTTTCCATTTATTTTTTAAACGTATTTTAAAGTATATTTGCTATGTCTTTAAAGTATGAAATAGAAATTTTTCTCCATATATTTGGGAATTTTAACTCAATATCTAGAAGAGTCATTGATATTTTTGTAATAATTTTACTACAAATCACATTCTGAAATTTTCTTCCTGTTTTGCTTAAAATTTTGTTCCCAAGACTCCTAAGGAATTCCCAAGATTCCTTAGGCAGATATAGAACAAAATATGCTAAAATTATGTTTTCAAATTTCATATATATATATACCTTTTTTTTTTTTAATTTTAGTTTTATTGACTGGTTTAACCCAGAACAGTGATCATGATGCTAACCCCAATATAATAGCATTCTCTAAGGGTCTAACCAGTCATAAAACATCATAATGATTATATTGGTCACCTCCATCTTAGAAAATTCATCAGTTTTCCCTCAGAAAGAAGGTATTAGTTTTCTCTCCCTCTCTGTAATATTTTGCCAGCATCATCAAATGTGGAAATGAAGAAGTCTTTGTCACCATCATGGTGTTTATTTCAACATTGAGTATGATGTGGAAATACATTTTACAACGAACAGAAAGCAACAAGTTTATCACATTCTTGGAATTGGTGATTTTACCATCATCCCATCATCCACTGACAGCTTATGAAGGTCTTAGGTGTGAGACAATACCCTATGTACTTGATATGCTGTTTTAAAGGATTCCCCAGATATGATGCTTTCTATTATATAGTTAGAATAGATGAAAGTGAGAACTGTTCTTCTAACAAGTACCCATCACTTATTCTTTAGATAATTTTTTTCTCCCATTACTACCAAATTGCCTTTATTTCTAAACATTAGACAGTCATCCAGTGTGAGGAGACAAAAGAGACCCAGAGTAGTATCTACAGAAGGAGATTGGGTCAGAAGACTGGTCTCAAAACAGGAATGGTGATGCTGTGAGCAAGGCCTGCCCAGGGCTCAGCCTCAGTCTAGGTCAGCCTCTGACCAGGGGGCTCAGATTATGGTGCCCAAGAACAGGCTTTGGTGCAACACAGGGAACCAGAGAAACTGAGTATGAGGGAATATTCCAGGGGCCATAGGAGATTGCAGAAGCAAGCCAGGGATGATTCTATCCTAAAACATGGCTATGATTTACCTAGATTAAAATTTGTGGATTCTTGAATAATTTGAGCTCCACTGCAGCAGAATTTAGTCAAAAAATAGTTACTATCTTGATATTGGTAATTGATCCAAATATCAAAGATAATTTAGGTTGCTACAATATGTATAATGGCAAAGCTATGTTTAGTATCCAGAAAATTATTAATATTCCTACTGAAAATCTAGTGACCAAAAATAAAGTTCATTAGATAAGTATAGGAATGAATAAAGTAAATCAATATCAGCATATGAATTTTGAATAAATGACATTGTGTCATTCCACCAGTTAAAGAATTCTCAACAGTGGAATTGAAGCCAGAGGATAAGGGGTAAATGGATTGCTAATAGACAAAATAAGTTAAATTATCAGCTCAGATTTCTGACCAACTCTAGGGACCAGGAGTATCAGAACTCTGCAAAAATACTGTGACTTATGGAGCTTAGTATTTGCTTTGTTAAGGATGAGAACCTTTATCTGAACAAATACACAAGTGGCAATGAAAAGTAGTACATTCATGGCCCTTTCCTATCCTGGTTTATGCTCCAGGGACTGGCAAATGCAGATTTTGTCACCCAGGATTTTTACC
Source organism: Cabassous unicinctus (assembly GCA_029593785.1). Lineage (NCBI taxonomy): Eukaryota > Metazoa > Chordata > Mammalia > Cingulata > Chlamyphoridae > Cabassous > Cabassous unicinctus. The sequence continues at coordinate 10,697 of JAQZBX010018316.1, read as the reverse complement.
ATTTGGCTTCTGGAGAGTTTAAGCCAAAGGAGAGACCTGGAAATTATCAGAGAACAAGAAGAGAGAAATCAGGTAATATATTACCTTCTCCCTTTCGGCTTTGACCTTATATCTCTGGCAGTACTTTTGTCCCCTATTATCCTATCACTTGCAATGTGATGCTTCCACATTTCAAGTTCTTACTGAGCTCTCAGAGTATTATTTATTCTCTCTGTCTTTTCTGTATCAGGGTTGATAGACAGTTGGTTCCCTTAGCTATTGCTAACATATTTGGATGTCGTCACATTCTAAACTCTCTTCAGTTGAATTATCTTGGCTAATGTTGTTTCCTAGTATGTCAATAGGGGGTATGTAGTCCTTCCTCTTTCCCCAGGCCAAGTGATCTCACTCAGTTCTATGGAATATCATACTGAGTTAGATATTGTTGACATCCAATCTTATAAAACTAAACCAGAATTTTCCTCTGAGTTCTAGGCATCTTATTTCTTCTTAGAGTTCAAGTAGATATCCAAAGCAATATAAAGCAAAATGAGCTCTTAACTTCCTCTGTGGTACAGTGTTATTTGGGTGGCATAGACAGAATGTAGCACAAGGCCGACATACATCTGATTCCAGTTGATTTCAAAATAGAATGGGCGTGGAAGGAAAATGAGAGGTGTAGCTATTATGTGGCAGTTATTTGAGTGCAGTACGTGTTTAGTCTGAGTAACCAACAAAGATGAATGAGTGTATGAAGGTCTCAGCTCATAGAATGGCCAGCCCATTTCTCAGTGCATCTTAGTTTATTGCCGCCTTTTAATTGCAGTGAACAGATGGAAATTAAAGCAAAGATTAACAACTCTTAGCAAAATACAATGCAATTAATTCAAAATACAATAAATTTAATTCAAAACCAGTATCAGTATGAATCATTTATTTTTTTAATTTAATACATATATTTTTAGCATACACAAAATATTAAGAAGTTATTTGTACTTTTAGTCACATACAAAATCAAGAAAAAAGACATATTCCATCATAGATTAATTTTGTATTGGTAGTAAGTTCCAAATATACCACATTAAAATGTATAAGAATTTCAGAATTTTGCATAAGCCTTTTAGAGATCACTTATCTCCTAAAAAGTATATAAAATACTAAAATTAAAATTTTAAGTAGGTATGTCATTAGGATTATAAGAGGGTAAGAACTGCAAACTTTAATGTATATGGTAAACTAAAGAAGAATGACTAAAATATAAATATCTGCCTCAGCTGAGAGCTTTACATTTATAAATATTTAATATACCATATTCTTTGTCAAGCAGATCATCAAGTAACTTATAACCTTAGCAAAATGAAAATTAATTGATGAGTTTACCTTTATAGAAGACAGGGACTGGAAACCAATATAATAATCTAAATTTCAGAGTAACTTTTTCTATAATTTCTCACAGTATATTATAAATTTGATTATATACAGTGACTAGAGATTATGAATATTAATGATTTTTATGTATAATGCAAATATTTAACTGTAAATTCTTCAATTGTACTTTTGTTTAAGAGTTCTACAAAATAAGTAAAAATGTTTTATATAATTTTTCTCAGAATATTATATGTTCTTCTTTAACAAATTGATGTTTTCTCTCCTTGGAAAAAGTAATTGCTCATTTGATTCTCTTTATTGTTTGGAAGGAGCACTCAGAACTGTCCCTTGCACAGAGAGGGCACATGAGAATATTTTGCTGGCTAAAGGCATAAACATAGGCCAGTATAATTGAGGAGCTCCATGAAAATACTGTAAATCATTCTTAGTATGATGCTTTATCATAGTTATTATTACTTTAGGCTCTAATTCCAGCAACATGTGGCAAAGAGAAGTACTTATTTTTATTTGAAAAAAAAAGGAAATCATTAATTTTCTCATAATAAACTAATCTTCTGTGATGTATCCTTGATTTGTATGCTGTATGAGAACATTTGAATTTAGTCTTCAATGTTCCCTATAGCCATCAAATTCAGCTCAGATGTTGTGCCTTCTCCAGGAGGTAGCATATTGCTACTCAGCTTAATATTTAAGGTTAAAAATGAAAATATTTAATTTATGACTAGACAATATTAAGAAATATAAGTTTCCCTGGTCAAGAAAGTGGAAATAAAAAGGAAAAGATACATGAAGAAACTCAAAGGAAGAATGGGACTTGCTCTCTAGTTAGTGATCTTGTTTAAATATTGGCCTTACCACTAGGCTAAGGTCATGGAATAGGAAATCTGAAACCAAGAAGGAGATAAAACTTTCTCATTAACCTTACAGTGACTAGAATAAACAACATTGCCTCACCTTGGCATTTGCAGAAATGGAAGGATCTAGTCCGTCTTTCTCTTCTTTTCTGTTTTACCAAATTTTTTATAAGAAAACATACAAAATTTTGTGACCAAGAATACAGCAGTTGCCACACAGGCCAGCAGAACCCAGGTGACATCCAGAGAGTGGTACTGGAACCAGGTGTGGTCATGTGCGGCTGCTCTAAGATGCTTGGCTCCTTTGGGGCGCATAATAAACTCAATCCAGAAGACCGCTCGATCCAGGGGCTTTACAGGCTGATCATGGTGAAGTCTTGATAACTTCATAGCATTGTCTTTATATCTGGAAGGCATACAGAGACATTAGGGTATTTTTTTTTTCATTAAGATAATGTGTGATACATATTATAAAATTAGATAAGTCCACAGAAATTTTAGGAAATGATTAATTCCTGCTATGATGTGTACTTTTCTGGTTGCATAACATTTTAAAAGGTGTGGAGGGGAAGGTGAAAGATATATATATATATATACCTGAGTGTGGGCTCTTGTAGATATAGAAAACACTGGAATAACTAGATTTTGAATGTATATCATAGTTGTTTCAGGAAAAACTGTGACACTGTATAAACTACAGTTTCCAGTACTATCCCAAGGCCCAGATGGTGAATGACCCAGATTGTGGGACAAAATCTATTAAAATGTTTATAAGCATGACCTCTACTTTCTGGGTTATTGATGATGGCTGACAGAGGAATTGGTGCCAACATTAGTGAGTCATTTTCTAAGTCTCTGAGATTGTGGCACTGTGATACTTCCTGAACTGCATTCATTTGTGTGTTTGTGATGCAAAAGATACCGTCTCTTTTGACAGTACCAAGATAAGATGTACACAAGTCTAACTTAAGTGAGAGTATGTCCACATACATAGACTTTGAATTTTGAATTTTTATGGAAACATCTAGCTAGAATGAAGGACTCTAATAAAAATAGAAACTCACAGCAGCAATAGTCATATAGTTAAGATTTCTAATTGTTTCCCAACCATATGGGGCATAAGTCTGCATATTTGAATGGCAACCATGTTTTCTATTGATGTTTCTCAGAGGCTAGCCTAGAATTAGTAGGTTTTACTCTGGTTTAGTTTGGGAGTAAAAGTTCTACCTTAAAAATACAATGATTAGAGAAGAGAAGTGGTCTGTGAAGAGGTGTCCTGCTGTTGGTAGGACATTCTTGGGACTGAGGAGGAAGGAATGCATTTCTTATTCATGAATGAATATGGTACTCTCAATCCAGCATCAGGGGACTATTTACTTTTGTATTTATTTTTAGTTTGTGTAGTAAGGAAGAATTGTCACACAACTCTTGTATTGAACCATATGTAAGGTCAACACAGTAATTTTGTCTGATTCAGTCTAATACATTTTAGGAAAACAATAGTGGTGATGAAAGACTATTTCTCTAAATCAGATTTTTGTTCCAGGTTTTTCTATTTAGAGATTCACAATTTATATAAACATATTCTTGACAGATGAAATGATGCATACATGAAGCCAAATCACAGTAAAGTAGGCTTTCACGGTAAGGTGGTAATATAAGCAAGGATGATACTCATATTAAAATTGGTTATTTTGTTTTAATATACATGAATGTCTTACACTGATATCTTAAAATGCTCTGAATAATTGATATTAATATGATATATGTATTCAAATGTAATCTTTTGTGTTCCTTAATTCCTTTGTGGAGTAAAAGAGTGGAATATAATTACACATACTCCACTCCAGTCCTGTGTTCCTAGGTAATTTGAGGGATAGGGTGCAGTTTAAGGTTAACATTAAGGACATTTTTTAATTAAGTATTTTCTTGGAAAAATTCATTAGGACAAGTGATTCTGTAATTTTTGCTTCAACATTTTTTAGATTTCATTATAATTCATTATATTCAGGTAAACTGAAAAAAGATCAGGCAACCACCCTGCTATAATACTGAATGAATTGGAACAAATTTTAAGCAACTAACAACCCAGGGGATGGTATTAGCCTAATATATTAGAACCAAGGACAACATTTATGAAAAACCAGATAGTTGTAGTCCTGTTATGGCTCTTAATACTTAACTCACACCTATATTAATGATTTCTATAATATCCGGAAAATTATGACTTATACATTCATATATTAATATGAGTTCATTGTTTGAAATGTGAATGGGGTGGAAAATGAACAACTAGGGCTGATTTTTACAATGGATCCAAGCCGAGTGTTGGCTTCTCTATTGGAAATGAATACATTGGCTCTTTGATCAAATAAACTCTGGTAAAGGGCATTAACATTAAAATGGTATTAAGCAGCCAATTTCCCTTATAAACGCTGCACAAATTCTAGCTGATGTCATCTTTTTTCTCTGCACTCTGGATTTCAGGTTTCAGAAGAGTAAATGAACTATTGTATCTGCTTTTCAAGCTTGGGCTCTGAATAAAAATAATTGAATCTGAGATAATATGAAGATAAGTTTAAGCACAGTGCACCTATACAATATTAAAACAAATACTTTGAAACCAAGATGAAAACCATGGCCTCAAAACTGCAAAACCATATACATATTAATACTGAATACACAAAAAATGAAAAACATAAAGAATACAACTAGGCATAACATAACACTTGAAGAAGAAAGTATTTGAAGTATAATAAGAATGTGTGATTAAACATAAAATAATAAAATATCAGATTATAAAACAACGGGAGATAAAAATATTGGAGCATTATTGAAATAAATTGAGTTAAAAATAATACTTTACACAAATGAAAAATTAGAAACACTAGGCATTGCTCGTGACAGAAAAGATGAATTTACCATTTTTGATGTAATATGTCATAGAATCATAGTGAATTAAGAAGATAGAAATTGATTATAATAATTAGGGAGAAAATAATAGGGTTGGACTAAAATATTTCAAATAAGGAAACTGAAACCTGATATCTTTGAAATAGAGAATAAGAATTGGAACAAAAAGACATTTTAATATATAATAACCAAAAAAATTCTGAGAGAAAAATTTAATTATTTATTATCCCAGATTTGCACTATTGTTTGTTAGGACACACACTATAACCCAGGGGAAAAATGCATGAAATGATTCATGAGGATATATAATTAAGTTTCTGAATTAAAAATGTTTTCTAGTCTCTTAAAAAAACACATTTTAAAAAGAGAAAACAATTTGGCAGTCCTCATAAATTCCACAGCGACATTCCAATGCAGAAGTCTACAAGTAATATTTAGAAAGTACTGAAGGAGAAAAAGAGAGACCTTAGTACATTATGCTTGAACAGTGGTCCTTCTTACATAGGCAATAGACAAACATTGCTAAACATCACCACAGAGAATTCAAATCCATGACTTTATGACTCTTTTTTTTTTTTTTTTCCTAGAAGGTGGAAAAGGCAAGGAAATGGAACTTCTTCTAGAGCCTCTGGAAGAAATGTGCTATACACATTTTTATTTTAGCCCGATGAAACTGACATTGGGCTTCTGAATTCCAGAACTGTAAAAGAATAATTTTGTGTTCTTTTAAGCCACTAAGTTTATAGTAAAGTTTATAGTAAATTATAGCAGCAATAGGAAATTAATACACAAAGATTACAGTGTTAGATCCAAAGCCGATTAATGTTTAACAGGGCCATGAAACATAACCCAGATGTAAATTATCTGCATCTCTACCAGACCAAAATTTACAAGTTAACCTCTGCCCTTACAAAGCTGAAAACTGCATAGTCAACAAAAAGCCAAACCCAGACTACACCAAAATAACATCCAGTAATTTCTTAGTGTATTCTCAAGTTTTGGATACTTTTCTTGGGGAGTTGAGATTTTATCCAGGCTCTTCCAAGTAGAGAATCTGTACTCTTTTTTTAATTTAATATTTTTATTTTATTTTAAAGAAGCTTTAGATTACATAAATGCTGCATAAAAAATATAGGGGATTCCGAAGTGCCCCACTCCCTCCTCCTCCCACACTCTCCCACATTAACAACATCCTTAATTAGTGTGGTACATTTGTTACAATTGATGGACTCATATTGAAGCATTGCTATTAACCATGGACTACAGTTTACATTATAGTTGATACTCCATCCTGCACAATTTTGTAAGTTATGAACAAATATGCAATGGCCTGAATCCATCACTGCAATGTCATGCAGGACAAATCCAATGTCCCAAAAATGTCCCAATATTACACCTATTCTTCCCTCTCTCATCCCTCAGAACCTCTGGTGGCCACTGCCATTACATCAATGATAATAGGTCTTCCATTGATAGAATAGCAATAAGTATATGGTAGAATAATAATGTCTACTTTAGTCCATTGTTCATTCTCCAATCTTGAGGATTTTGGAATGGTGATGCCCACTCTGCTTCTAATTAAGAGGGGGTTTAGATCCCATGGGAGAGATGGATGGAACTATTTTGCTGGCAGTTGCATATACTCTAGGTTCCTTGGGATGGATGTTGTCCATCATCATCTCCTTGTTAGTTGTCCTGGGTGAGTCCAGTGAACTGCAGAGTAGATGTTGCAACTCTGCTGAAATTCAGGGCTGAACTGGCACATGGACGAACCAAAGATTTAAGTCTCTGGAACATATATTTATCAAGTATAGTGCTAATTATAGGTTACAATAAAAGGGGCAGAAAAGCCATGTGTAGAGACTCTACAAATGATTCTAACTCTGCTACACTAGGGAGCATAAATTCAAAAGTAAAGCCCACTGACAGGGTGCCAAGTTCCTGAGCTTGTCTGCCTCCTTATAGTTTCTGGATATGTCTTGAGCCCTCAGGAGCTCTGCTATTTGAGGCACTGTTTACGGTGGCAGTCAATGAGATCCTGCTGAGACATACATAAACATAACCTCTGGAATGACCTCCTGGACTCACTTTGAAATCTCTTAGCCAAAAAAACTCATTTGTACTTACCATTTCCCCCTTTTGGTCAAGGTCTTTTTCCAGATGCATTAGTAGTTGGCACTTGGTAATAATCCCTAGGTGCCAGGAAGGCTTATTCCCAGAAGTCATGTCCCATACTGGGGGAAAAGTAGTGTTTATATGTTGAGTTTGGCTTAGAGAGGCACCACATTTGGGCAACAAGGAAACTTTCTGTAGGTAACTCTTTGGCAGTATATAATACTAGGCTAAGATTCAATTTCACAAGAAAAGGCTCATAAGTACAGTCATCAATATCAAGGACCTGGGGTAATGGTCTGTCTTCTTTCACTAGACATTGTCCTTGCACTTAAGGGATTCTTGCTGTCTTACTAGAGAATGTAGAAGAACTCTCCAGGATGGGAATTCAGTATTCTTTCAGTTATTGTGTGGATGTTCACCTACCAAGACAATGTCCCATGAACACTTGAACATATTCATATGTCTTAGAGGTATGCCTAGGTAAACCCCTTCCTATGCATCCCCACATCACTGACACCTCACAGCAGTGATCCTCCCCTGCCACTGCTGTGACCTTTCTGTGATCCAAAACCTCTCCAAAAGTGAAGCCAGCAAAATAACTGGATAAAATTAATAAGAAAATGAAATAATTTAAAAGATAACCAATAAAGCACAAACTTTTTTTTTAAAAAATTGAAATAATAAAAAAAATTTATAGACATTGTTTCTTTCATCACTGTAAGATTTGTTGTTTTGTATGTACAGTGACGTTTTCTTCCATGTATTCCTCCAGAGTCTTATTTTTTTCACCTATCTTCAAAGAAGCTTTAAGATACAGAAAAGTCACAAGTTCAGCATGATCTTGCAATAATAGATACAGGCCACTTCAAATTTTTTCAAAACTTATAAAAGTGTGTGATCCAAAATGTAAACCATAATGTAAACCACTGACCATGATTGGTAGCAATGCTTTGATACTTGTATATCAATCGTAACAAATGTACCATCCACATGTAAAATATTAATAAGGGAGAGGGGGAAAAGAGAGAGGGCGTGGGTATATGGGACTTTATGACTCTCTATTGAAAAAAAAATCTGTTTAATACTCAGAAAAGAAATCAATCCAAAAATACTTTAGAATAAAGAACCTCTAATTAAAAGAATGCTGGTGAACACTGAATATTGAATCCCTTCAAATATAACCAAAAATGTATCAAATATAAGGATAATAAATGTAACATATGAATAAATTAAAATTGTCATATAAGTAATGCAAATTGTGAATTATATTACTTCCATAACAATTATTTAAATAATAATGAATAAATTTAAAAATAGGTAAAAATAATGGCCCAAAACTTTATGTATATATAATATTAATTCTTAGTGAACTCTAAAAAATTAAGTATAAGGATATGTACCCAAAATTAACAAACGTAAGCTTATAGTTTCATTTGATTTTATTTTTCAGTTAAACCAATAGAAAGCATATTTAAAATCGTATTAAAAAGATCCACATATCAAACTAATATTTTAAAAATTATTAATTATCTATATCTCTCCTCCTGTATTATGTTTATGTGTATAAATGGTTTATACTCAGTGTTAATAATGATCATTTCAAATATGATTAATATCAGGCAAATTATCACTTCCATTTCTGTCCTTACTGAACAGTTTATAATGTGTAATTTAGAGAATATTTGTTTACAAAAATAGATCTTCCTGAAAAAAAACTGAGAATTTTTATGAGCCATAATATTATATATTCATTTTGAAAATTATTTTGATGGAATATCCAAGTCATCATTTTTATTCCAATTTCAGTAAAGCACTTAGTTTGGGAAAATAAACCAGAAAATGATTTTTATATTTGTCATATTATAGTTATTTAAAAAAAAATCCAATTACAAAAATTACATTTTTTTAAAAAAGAGCAGACTGAAAAAGTCCCCTTTGCTTTGTTCCTTCCTACTAAGGGAAGCTCAGATCTCACACTGGGCCTTGAGAGGTTCATTTCAAGATTCTAAGGGCTGTCCACCTTGGGGTCAGGCTTCAGGCAGGGACTGGGGAGCTGCAGTTGAAAGGAGCGAGGTGGGCCCACAGCACTCTCCCTGCCCCCTTCCTGGCTCAGCCTTGTGCTTTTGCACACTCTCCTTCCCTCAGGTTAGAGTGGCAAGAGCTGAGGTATCTGCAACATCCTGGAAGCACTGGGGAGGAACTGGATGGTGGGGGACCTGAATCTCCTCCTGCTATAGAGCAACAGTCTATTTTCTTGAATTACAGATACCTTAATGCATCAGACTTCTGAATAAGTGTTTATTTAAGGATATTTCTGTGGCTAGAGCACAGATCTGCAGCTTTAGGCTGGGAGAAGGGCACAGTCAAGTAAGGCCTCCAGAGGAATGAAGTCTAAGGAAGGGGCCTTCTGTGACTATCCCCAGTGGCCTTAGGTCCTTGAGAAGGGGGGTGTTGAACTCATCCCATTTCAGGCCTTTGCATGTGCACCTCTGAAATGATTTAATGTTCATTTTTGAAAGCAGATAGGAGTCCTGAGGACAAGGCAGTATTGGCCTGGAGCACTTCCTTCCAAATTAACACTAGGCAATTTCTAGTATGATAATGACCCTTTAGAAAGCAGTAGTACTTAGGAAGGTTCATTGATGACTATTCTCAAAGCTCTGAGCAAATCTGCACTTATCATTGTGTTGATGTTCACATCCACAGCTGCTCCTTTGGCCTTCATGTGAGCAATGTTATCAGGCTGATCAATAAACAGGGGAAATCCCACCATAGGGACCCTATGATAAATAGCTTCATAGATCCCATTCATTCCACCATGAGTGATAAAAGCTTTAGTTTGGGGATGATCTAGTTTAAGGGTTTGGTGAGAAGTGGGGAAGAATTTCATTATAGTATGTTAGCACAATTTCAGAAACAGAAGGAGAAAAAAAAAAAAACTATTAATCACTCAAGGAGGAAGTATTTTCTGCACAAGCTAAGTACATGGAGTATTACTAGAACAGAAAATTGCTATCCCATGAAAAGGATGAATAAATCCCTCTGTATTGTCTGGGAAGGCTCTATAGGGAAGATGCTAGATGAACTGACCCTGAAACTCAAAGAGTAGTAAGAGTCTGAATTAAAGACACTCTTATGTCATCCATTAGAAACATGTATCTATAAAAATAGCTGCCAATTATTTAATAATATCTGCTTTAAAACAGGAAGTATAATGTGAAATTTGGCAATTATTAAATATGTCTTGAATATTTTTGATGTTAAACAATTTGTCAACTCTACAACTTTTCCTCCCTATAGCCTTACCGAGAAGATCATTCTGGGGTAGCCAATCATAGAGCCGAGTATTGGCTCCTAAAGTGACTGGTTCCTTTCCTTGATATCTCCATAAAACCTATGAGAGAAAATGCATTTCACAGTAAAAGCACAAGATGATGGCGTTTTAAG